>JAOVVF010000025.1:17742145-17773434 GCA_028565595.1 Duopalatinus emarginatus
AAAACAATACAGTAAAATAAATTGTTTTCTCAGTAAAATACAGGCTTATTTCTTTCTGATTCTGATTTTCTACTCACCTGTAAATATTGCAAGCTTTTGTAAAGAGTGACACAAAGACGAATCATGTCTTCAAATCATGTCTTCATTTAATGTAAAACTGCAGACTATGGAAATGAAATAAAAAAAACTAAAATCACCTACTTGCAGAACAGTGCACACCCATACACTACTTTACTAATACACCAATTAGAGTCTACATGTATGGCATATTTTTACTAAAGATATATTTTCACAATTTTCCTTGCAAAAACATTCTAGACCTGTGAAATTGTAAGGAAATTTCCTGTGCACAGCCCAGTTCAGATTACTCCACAGATTTTTAGTTTGAATTCAGGTTAAGGCTCTAGCTAAGCCATTCAAAGACTCATGATCTCATGATGAGTTATGCTTTCAGCATATACATAAAAAGATATTTCACATTAAAAGAAAGAAAAAAAAAAAAAAAAAAAAAAATTCAGTTTCTGCATGGTCTAGACAAAGCCCCAATCTGAAGCCTAGTAAAAAAATATGTGGGGTGACCTGAACTGGGCACCATGTTGCCACCATGCTTTATCATGGATCTGGTGTTCTTTTGCACCAAACAAACCAAAACAATCCTTTTCTTGTATTATATAATTATACTGTTCAACCATAACACATTTTACCACATGGTTTGGGGTGTGTATTTGTATTTATATATATTTTAATTTCAAGTCTTTTTTAGGTAACGTCTAGCCACCCTGTCCCAAATGCAGACAGTAATCAGTTGTCAGATAGACCTTCATCTCTTAATTTTGCAATAGCCTACCTAGACTGTCCTGCCTTTCTGTAAATTTTGGAGATACATCCTGTTTATGGTATTGTTACTCTGGTGTCCCATTGTCTCTCGATTTTTGATGGAGTTGATTGTGCTCTTTTCTTGATTAATTTTCTTCAACAAGTGAGATACTGTACATGCTATATAGGATCTTTGAGGACCAGGTCCCCAGTAGTTAGGTAAAACCAAGCGGTCTTAAAAATACCACAAACAACTGGCCATTATTTGGACTTCTGGACATGAGATGGAATGTTATAAAGAGTGTACCCACTCACCCAGGAAGGTTACTGTACTTTTTTCCTCCCCTTATTGTTTTTCCAATTAATTTTCCTACAAAATGTTTTTACTTATGTTACACATTAGGGGTGAAAAAGGTTCTGACATGATTTCTGCCATTTTGTGTACACTTCTTATATATTATTACACTTATTATATATAATATTAATACATTTATTATATTACTTAGCAACACCCATGTCTGAAAGGCACAGAGAACACAATCAACATTACACTTTGCAAGGAATTTATGTGGACTTTTTATTGAAGACAAACACAGAATTTTAAAATTCAAACAAAATGAAAATCCATTTTTTTTCTAAACTAAACTTGATTGAACATTTTGAATATAAGCTTACAGAGAGGGAAGAAATTGAAACAGCAGAGTGCCCAATCAGGGTCTCTGTTCAAACACTGTACATTACTCTCCAAAACTGGTCTTCAAATTCTAAAATGTGACGTGAGACCCGACTGTGCAAAGCAAACATGTTACAGGTTCACTAAGTATATATTAACAAAAATTAAATTGGCCCTTTGCTTAATTAAAGGCTTTTAAGCTCATAACAGTAAAGTATGAAGAAAAACAAATAGAGTAAAAACAAGGTCCTGTGAAACAGCTGTAAAAGGGCAAAATAATTTTTTACATGTTTTTCTTATCCTAATTAGGCCACTACATCTGGTTCACCTTGTTTTAAGCAGCGGAGTATGCATGGCAAAAGTCTGGAGGTCTTCAGGTCTTCTTCACTCAGCTGTCGCAGCATCCCCTGATATGCACAAACAGTCAGAAAGAGTCAATTAGTAGTTGAAAACCATTTTTCTTGAAGCAAAACAGTAACTTAGTCTGCACTAAACTAGAAAAAATAAACACTTGGTCACTTCACTTTAACTTTTTATTACAGCCTTACTTACAAGGACAAACAGTAGTTTATGACTTTTGCTTTTAGCCAATCAAACAGTGACCAGTGCAGTGAGTTCAATTTTGACTTGGTAAAGACATTTCAGTATTTCCCCACTTTCTTCCTGACTAATTGCAGTACTTTGACCAACATGACAATTACTGACTTCATTTGAACAAGAGATTAGGAGAAAGCACACAAACAAAACCCTGGAACCATGAAAACTGTATAGACTTATGCTTTCTTTTGTTTGTTTTGACCTCAAGTAATCCGCTTGATATCCCCTCGTCTACATAAATTACCATTCTCTGTGCCGAAAAACAAGGGATAGGGAAGCAGGCACGCTACACTGCAATTGCCAAAAGAGGAAAAAAAGAAAGATTGATTACCTGTTGATCAAGCCACTTAGATCAGTTTTTGAATTGAAATGTATTATGGCACAACTAAAGATTCAACAAACTGAAAACCAAAGTAACAAAAAGCCCAAAACACATGAAAAGTATATCTAACTGAAAAGCATGTAAGGGCGATTTAAGCTCTAATAAAGTCGACTCTGGGATATCAACCGGGTTCATTTGTAAATCCCAACATTTTACACCTCCTTTTACATGTGATTAGCATTTAAAAACCAAGAAAAGAACAAAATCTGGAGATCTTAATCATATTTAATAATGAAAGAAATAAAAATTATCAAAAGAAACCAAGAACATCAAGCTCTGAAACACGTTCACAGGTAACAGCATTCAAATGGATGTGGGTAGAGAAAGGAGTACCTTGGGTGAGTACCTGCACAGTTTGACAGTATCCTTGATTTTTAATTTGGCTTTTCATGGGGTCGCTCACAACACCAACGCTGTGTGAGGTATGGAAGTCAGCTGCAATAATTCATTAACCCTACACTTCCATCATCCCAATGCTATCGGCTCTCGACTTTAAGAACAGACTGCATTAAAGTGCAAGGCAAGGAAGCACACATCCATGAAACTGAAGAACAGAATCAACACTGACGGCAGTTTTAATGGATTAAAAAGAAAAAAGCTCCTTCTGTGAACACCTCAAAGACATTACAAATAGAGCTAAAACTGCTGCGTGCTTATATATGTTGCATACATAGGCACAATGTTTTATGTATGTTCAGTGAACGAATTAATGAAATACCACAGTATACTCTTACTGTGAGCAAGGAGTTAACAGGTGAGGTAGTACAGGTAGAGGAAAAAAAACGTAAATTTGGAAGAGAACTTGTCTAAAAGACATATGTATGACCGATACAAAACAAGGTACCTCCAGGCATGTTTTTCAGGACTACACTGGCTTTTCCCTCTGGGTATGTTTCATTCTACCTTCTTCTGTTTCAGCCTCTAGTTCCATCTTCAGTGCATACTTACGATGCACTATTAAAAAACAGGAAGAAAAATCACAGACATAACTGAAAGAAAAGGGGGGGAAGGGAGGGGGAAAGAGCTAAGCTGGTCGGGGAGAGTGCACTTACCTGGAGCTGATCTGAGGTCCTATCAGATCAGTTTTAATTGGACTGAGTGTCACCTTCAGAATGGAGGTCTTCATTGGTGCCGTTCACCTCTGCTTTAGGAGGCGCTACCTCCATGTGCTCGGACTTTGAAGGCTCGCTGGGCTGTTCATCACTTGAGCCCTTTCCACTGCCTTTTTTCTCTTCTGTGTTCCTGTGCTCTGAGAAGAAATGCAACATGGTATTTAACAGAGAAGTGCAAAACATACAACTTCCTAACTAAAAAACGCATTGAAATATAATTAAGAAATATTGTACAACCAAAAACACTTATACTGAATATCAGCAGCGCTGTAATTTGGCCATAGACAACATCACAGCGAACAGTGCCGATAAACACTACGTATGTGAGTGTGATACTACGTTTATACAACAGTTCTATTAATAAAAAATGAATATGCATTTCACAGTATGATCAAAACACCAGGTCATGTGGGGTGTTCCTAGCATACAGTTGTTAGTACCAAAAGTGATCCAAAGAAGTACAACCAGTGAACCAGAGACATGTTCATGAGCTCGCAAAGCTTACAGATGTGTGTAAAGCTGAAAGCTAGTCTATGTGGTGGTGATCCACAGGATGAGCTGTTGCCAACATCTTAGCAACCGATATTATAGCACACCTTCAGAGGTCTTGTGGAGTCCATCCTGCATTGAGTCAAAGCTGTTTTGGCAGCTGATTAAACAGACACTTTTAATGTCATGGCTATGTTGTTGTTGTTACGTTACAGACAGGTGTGCCTAATAAAGTGAACAGCAAACATGAGCCAAAGGAGACTTGTTCCAACTCCTGGATGGCTGGATTCAAGCAAACCTGCCATTTTACTGCTGGAAGGCTCTTACTAAACTTGGCCATTAAATAACTAATTAAATTAAGTTTGTTGTATTAAGGGACTGGTTTAATGTTTAGTTGGTTTACTGAAGTTCTCTCACTTGGTAACATGGACCATAGTGTCCCAGACTGAACAAGATATAGACATCATCTTCAGAGCAGGAAATATCCGAGTACACTATGGTCTCACCTTTGTCTCTGGCAGTTTTATCCTTCTCTCGGTCTTTGTCTCTGTCCCTATCACGACTGCGGCTGCCGTGTCGGTGGCTCTTGCGCTCAGAGCTGCGGGAACGCTTTCGTTCCCTGCTGCGTGAACGTCTCTTCCTGTCCGAGCGCTCCCTGCTGCGCCTCCTCTCGCGGTCACGACTCCTAATCAACAAAGACAGCATTACAAAATTACCAAAATATGTCGATATTAGCACAATACGACACCAACAAGTCACAGAATTAAATGTGCAAAATGAAATAAGTGAAAAGTTTAAAATTGCAGGGTGTATTAACTAGCTAGAAAATGATTCAGAAAAGCTCTGTGTGGGTATACAAGTACAACTGTCTACCTGCTGCGCTTCCGGTCCCTCTCTCTTTCCTTGCTTCTGCTCCTTCTTCTGTCCCGTGATCGGCTCCTCCTCCTGTCGGAGGTCCGACTTGAGTGGCGGCTGCGTGAATGACTCCGTTTGCTGCGCCTTTCACGCTCCCGTTCTCTTTCTCTTTCCCGCTCTCTCTCCCTCTCCCGTTCCCGTTCGCGCTCTCTCTCACGCTCCTTCTCACGCATTTCCTCTTCCTCCTTGCGTCTCTTCTCACGCTCCTCTCTTTCACGCTCTCTGTCCTCCCTCTCTCTTTCCCTCTTTGCCCGGTCGTCTCTTTCTGGGTCCTCTGAGCGCCGGCGCAGTTTTTCCTGAGGAGTCAGACAGCATAAACTAGTTAACAAAAGCTTGCTATAAATGGAAATACAACTTAAAGAAAAATATAACTAAAAATCGGGAAAATTTGTGCAGGGCAAGGGTGGTGTTTACAATGGCTGTTTCAGGTACCCAAGCATCATTTCAATCACCTTGTCTTATTTTTTAACTATCCAAAACTTTTTACGTTAAAACAAACAGTGTTATGCCTGGGGCAACACCGGCACAGTAAATCTGCAGTGTCTTTCTGGGACCTCGGACATACAAACACAAACACTGAATGTGGCCTGACCCAATGTAGAAACATTTCCCGCTTAGATGGCTGACATGAGTGAGCGTGCAAGATAAAGATACAAACAGGATTGTTTCCACTTGGTTGTTGAATGCCTAGAGTAAATTAGCAATTATTTGGAACATCATATAGAGCACGTGACAGCATTGTAATAACTGTTTCGAACACTTCTGAGATTAAAATCCTGCTTTCACATCAATATCACCTAATATGCTATATATTAATATAAATAGTTACAAGACAAGTTTTAGACATATGCTTCTATAATAATCTGATTAAGAAAATAAAAGCATACTGCTCCTTTTGAGATGTAAGGCTTTTTAAAATGTAAAATATATAAACACAGCTATAACACTGCTCTATTTAAAAATGGTTTCACATTTTATCTAAAATAACTGATAAATTTAACAATTTGTAATCCACTATGTTTAACTAAGAAAGCCAAAATCATTATACAATGAACTGATTAACTAAACAGTCCTAAACAGGCCAATATAAAAACTACAGACTCACCTTGAGTTCCTCCACAGTAGATTTGATTTTAGCATAACCCATATGTTGTTTGCCCATTAGATGGTCATCTACTCTGGACTGAGCATCACCAACAATAAGGAAAGCGCCACACACTTCACACACCTCCATCTGCTTCTCCTGAGCAGCAAAGCTCTCGATTGTCTGCAAGTTCAAAAAAGCATGATTGCAGAGAATGTTTAAACTAGGATAAAAATCATTATACAGTGAACCATGGACTTCTGTGCCAAAACACAGACGCCATCAATGGCCAAGCTACAGATTTGAAACTCACAGATGGTGTTGAGCTGAGCTGCTCTCTCTCCTCCTTTAGCTGTTCCACCAGCTTCATCATGCCCTGAGCTTCCTCTACCCGGCCTTCTGAGCCAAGCTCTTCAATCTGAGAGCACAACATAAATCAATATCTTAGTGTATATGTATCACTCACATGAAACAAAAAGTAGCATTTCTATAAAGCATTTTGAACAGTAATACTACCTTTAGCAGTATTGCAAAAACAGTATTACCGGCATAGTTACTGCTTGTATGAAAATACATCCAAATCATTCATTGGAATAAATTGTTTGTAAATAATATAATTAAACTATATAAATAATATAATTATAATATTTTATAACTTACTTAAATATTAATCATATTAATCCCCCCATTATCAAATTGTATGGAGCCATGTTGTTTTTATTTTATCTAGACATTTTACAAAGCTTATGAATGTTTCATATATAGTACGATTTGGTATGATATTGCCGTCAAGGACAAAAGCAGCAAATTTGGAGATTCCATGTTTATACGTCCCAACCAGTGGTCTTAAATTTTTTATTACCATATGCTCACAGCTGAACCCCCCCCCCCCCCCCCCCCAGACCCAGACTGAACAATGTGTGGGAACGTGGACAATGCGATGAATCTGTTATAGCATTGTTCACATTCCGAGACTTCACTCGTTCTGCTAAAAAGTCTAAACAATATTGCATCATCGGACTATCATAAGAAAATCCTACAAACAAGTGGGAGGCTGTGAGATGCAAGTGTGCTTGACTCTGATGTGCTGCACTGCCAAGATGCAGTTCTTGTTTGTGCGCTTTCATCGCCGTTGTTTGCTCGATTTAATTTTGTGCGCTCACTGGGTTCATTTCAGCAACTAGACCAGTGTTCGTGCTCCCACATAAAGAGTAATCTCGCTTTCAGTGCTTAGAAATGTGCGTGTTCATATTTAATAACAAATTTAAGAGTGCACCTACATCCATGGACACACAAAAGCTTACTGCAACATGTATGGTTAAATTCTGCAGGAGAAAAGGTATTATATGACCTAATCTGCAGGCCAGGTAAGCACTGGTATCACAGTCTGCCATACTATCCTATCGATCCTTTTCTCATCTTGAGCAGTGTAACTGGAAGTAAAGTTTAATGACTGCTGTTAACACAGCGTAAAGCAGCCTTTGCATACAATGAAACAGTGTACCAAAGTAATCATACCTGGACGACAAGTGCCTCAATCTTTTCTGTTAGCACCTGAGCCTTTTCCTCATTCTTCCCCGATAGAGTAGGTCCCTGTGAAGCCAAGGCAAAAGTAAGTATGCATGTAGGTCCACTACAAAACACTATGTTTAAATGTATGTATTGCAACACTAAATCAAAAATCATCAGTCCACATACTCCAGAGTTCTGTTGGGCCTGTGACAGTGCCAGTCTGGCATGGCCTCTCCGGATTCTGCGCTCCACCTCAGCCAGCAAACTCTGCAGGTACCTCAGAAAATCTCTCTCATAGCCTTCCTTCATGAACCGGGAGCTCTTCTCATACCTATCACACAGACACATCACTATGTTATTTCAAGCTTTTGCAGGACATTGTTACAAAGCACCTGTTTAACACACACTTACATTTTTCGCAGATTTTCATCATGAATCTTTTCACAGGGACCTAGGAGAAGACGTTGCTTGGTTATATACATCTTTTGTTAACTGAATGTGAAGTACATCAGTATCTCACTGTAACTCAAAGGTTGTATGTAATTTTTCCTTACCCAAATCAGAGCGTGTGTTGGTGAACAGTTCAGCTGGGCAAAAGCCACACAGATAATATTTGCAGACCTGAAATATAAAGGATGCCAAAATTAACACTGGAAGTATGTAAAATAAAGCACATACCAATATATAAAAAATGAGTATAAGTAAGTGTAAGTATGACAGTGTTGCCTTAGATTTTGTCTTTTTTTTTTTTTATCTAATCCGCCTGATAATCAATATTAAAAACGTGTTATTTAAGAAAGAAAAACAACTGCGTATATGGTCGGTTTTTAAATGTTCAACATTTATATAAGGGGTCTCCAGTGCCAGATCAGCAGTTTAGTAGAAGGGAAGCATTCAGAGGAATAAGAGGAAAAATGTATTTGTGCTTTCTGGTTACTTGGTGTCATGATTTGTTAACTTCAGCAGAGATCACTTCAACAATGAGAAGTTGATGAGGAAAAGACTGATGTCATTCACTAAAATTCAAAACTGTTCATTTTAACAAACTGCTGTGATTTGAGAAGAGTTTTAAAAAATGATGACCAGTTTGGTAACACAATCGGGGCAGTCGTAGGCTTGTGCTTAAGGAATCAGCAGCTGTTTGATCGAAAGGCCCTGGTTTCGATTCCCACACAGACAAGACATGACTAAAGTGCCCTTGAGCAAGGCATCTAGCCCCCAATTGCTCCCCAGGTACCGTGGATGGGGTTGTCCATTGCTCTGGGCATGTGTCCCACCACCATAGTGTGTGTTCACGGATGCATGGAAGGGATAAAAATGCAAAGGCCAAATTCCTCTGTGTGCAAGCACGCTGGTCAATAAGTGATTTTACTTCAGGGCAAGTTATCTAGCCCCCAACTGCTCCCCAGGCACCATTGATGGGGATGCCCATTGCTCTGGGCACATGTCCCACCACCATAGTGTTCGTTCACGGATGCATGGATGGGTTAAATGCAAAGGCAGAATTCCTCTGTGTGCAAGCATGCTGGTCAATGAGACATTTTACTCCAGGGCAAGTTACACCATACTGCTGATTATCATGTTGCCCTAACAGCTCAGCCTAACTATTTTACTCACCAGACTAGGGATGCCTAAAGTCTGGCCCTGGGCCAAATTAGAAATATTACCTGGTCCACAGTTACTCTGAACAAACTGACTGCGGGTGGCAACATACCAGGTCACAGTTTTTCCTTTTACCTGACGATGGCACTGGATTAACACAACCAGCCAAAATGTTGTTTTTTCTCCTTGACTACACTCACTTTACATGTACAGAGATGTTTAGTCATGAATAGACAGAAAAATAATAAATGCAACAGAAAAAGAGGATTTCAAAAGGGCAGGATGCCACCAAGCTGCAAAACAAGTCGTGATTCGAAAGTGTGTATGTGTGTGAATTTTTGCTTGTCTGGTGTCTTGCTCAAGGGCACTTCAGTCGAGTCATGTGTTGCAGACCTTATATGAAATAGACAAGTGATGTACCCAATACTTACACTTATATACCCTTATGCCTCAAACACCCATAACTGACTAAATAACATGTGAAAGTGTTCATGAATTTATTTTAGATGCCAGACACATTTACACACCCCACCTCTTAGTTACTGAATCAGATCTGGCTTATAAAACCGAGGCCTAGCGGATGCTAACGTCCTGATTTGCAATCTGCGCAGACTTTAATGCTAATGAGGATTTATGAACGGTTGGACAAACCTAGAACACGTTTAGTTACTACACTGTAAATCCGGCACACATGCTAGTTAAAGCCAAATGCAGCTCAGCTAGCTTTACAAAGGTCGCTAATCCGGCGGAAGGTTTAAAACCACCTTTATAAAAACGATATCGAATTACACAAAACCGTCGGCATTACAGAGGCAGGAAAGAAGGAATGGCGGGTTAAAGAGCTGCTGTTGCTAAGGGCAGTGTTCTGCAGGAAAGGCGCTTAGGCCACCACGACAATGCTAGCACAATACTATACATCATTTATAATCATAAATAAAAACTACTAGCGTCACAATCAGGTTAAATATAACTGTAACAGGACTATCTGTATTAACAGGTTGTGTTTTGTGTATATATATTAGACAGAAGAGCACACAGACAGGTTCAGAGCTACACGAGCTATGCTAGCTGGTGAACTAGCCCTTGAATACTCACAGTCTCGTGGTCCCAGCGAACATTACAGCGCTTTTCATCAGGGGCCAGATTTCTGTCTCGGCCCATTAACTCATCGAGTAACTGGGCGGCGGAAAGCATTCTGCCTCGATTTTAAGCAAAAGCAACCAGCTAAAACGGTCCGTCGTGATTCGTTTACATACAGACGTTTCTCGCCTGACGTTTTCTCGGACTTGACTCGTCCTAAACAAAATGGCAGCGGCGCTCCACACAACAGATAGTTTTTCAAGTCACCCGAGAAACTACACATAGGACAAAGAGTGTTTAAGTGCGCCACCTGTCGGTGAGGAGGGCAAGAGCCAGGCGCACTGGACATCACCCGGGAAGAGACCCTGGTTCATTACAGGGCATCACATGCACCGTGCACACAGACTACATCCACACACTTACTCCAGTTTTATAACAGGAAATCCACCTACTAGCATGGTGGGACAATGTTCTCATGTTCCCCATAGATAAGGGCTGTCAAATATCTTAATGTTTCTTCTTCTTCTTCTTCTTCTTCTTCTTCTTCTTCTTCTTTTTCTTCTTCTTCCTCTTTGTAGGGATTAGTATTTTTTTTATAAACGAATAATAATAATAAGAATTATAATTATAATTATCACCATCACCATCATCATCACCATCATCACCACCACCACCATCATCATCATCATCATCATCATCATCATCATCATTATTATTACTATTATTACAACATTTAAAAAACTTTTAAAAAAGGTTTCTAAAATTAGCTGCCCGTGCTGTACAGCAAAATACTACCTCAGATTATTTTACAGGGGAAAAAATAGCTACATATAAAATTAATTAAATGCTTAAAATAATAAACAATAAGTAATGAATACGGTTAATGTTTTTAATACGATAAAGAACAAACACACAAATATAATATAGATCTACAAATCAATTGAGAAATTAATAAATATAAATATTAATTAAAAAGTAAGTAGCCCTTTACATCGCTTACCACGTGTAATAAATTATTTATTTGCTTATTTGTTATTTATTATTATTTATTTATTTTTTTTCCTTTGTTTATTGTTTATTCATTTATGATTAAATATGTAACTAGAATGTTAATCGTGTCCAGATAAAAAAAAAAAAAAAAACTCTGCCACCTATTGGCGAGAAGTGAAACAACAGTCTACAAGAAAGACAGATCACATTTTACAGCTCACACTAACATTTTCCTATCTGTTTTGCGTATAGGATATCTGTCTTAATTAGTCCAAATATTTGATACAGTGATTTATATATTTGTATATAATGTGTATTTATCATCAAAATATACAGACGAACAGCTCACAAAATGACAGATTTGCTTTATTTACATTTACTTAAAAACATGAAAAGCAAACATTTCAAACTTCTACAGCCCAATGGCTGAGCTAATATTTTTAAACAGGGATATTTTAGGTCTGTTTGTTGCATACGGCTATACCACCTGAGAACGCCTGATCTTGTCCAATCCTGGAAGCTAAACAGGGTAGGGCCTGGCCGCCTGGTTAATACTTCAAAGGGAGATTGCCTGGGAATACCAGGTGCTGTAAGCTCTTTTTCTCTCTGTTATTATTTCAGCACCAGATAATTGTCTATATGTCTATTCTCAGATATTAGAGTAAAGCTATAAATTATACTAATATAGCATGATGACATTTATCCTGAAGGTAGATGATGCCAAAGCCTCTATAATCTGGCAGATGCTGCCTGGCATCTTTGGATGTCTTTATGGTATTTATGGTTAAGTGATTTTTCAAGACTGTTCTGTCTTACTGTGGGAAGCTGTATTTTACTGTCATTGTCTATGTCTATTGTTTAGAGTTTAGAGGGAAATGTCACTGCAAATCAGTCATTATCCACTCTACCAGGGTTGTGGTTTGTCTGGAGCCCACCTGGAATCACTCAGAGTAAGGCAGGAATACCCCCTGGACAGGGTGCCAGTTCATCACAGGGTAACACATACAAACACACAGCAGTTCACTCACGCACCTACACGTAGGGACAATTTAGCATATCGAATTAGCCTTCCGTGTGTATTTTTCAGGAGGTGAGAGGAAACCGGAGGACCAGGTGAAAACTCACACAGACACAGAGAGAACACAGCAAAACCCAGAGTAACAGACAAAGACCAGAGAAATCCCCAGAACTCAGGACCTGTGGCACTACCCCCACTTCAAATCAATACAGATTTATTCTGGCTGATCAGCCAGCATATATCTATAATAATTTCCGTCCTGATGGGATATAAAATATCTCAAACACTAATGGGAGATTCTGAAGCAAGATGATAGATGGCACCCTCTCTTACAATCAATAATACATCAGTAGAGATAATCTATTTTAAAACAATGATGCTCATCCCTCCAGTCCACTTTCAGAATCAATGCCAAAGAGCACAGAATCTTCTCTGACAGCTAGTGGTGCCCAACACCTTACTGAGACACATTTTTTCTTTAATTGGTCACCTGTCTGTTGCTACTGCTGAGACACAGGCAGTGAAAAAGAGGGAATTGTGTATCAACTCATTTGAATGGCAAAGCACATGCTGATGATCTCTTTAGTCTGGTCACTATTTTCTCCCTGTAGATCAGTCTACTTCCACTATTAAAAAAAAACAAAACCAAAAAAAAAAAACATATAATGGACTGTAGTCCATATTCAACTATATAATGATCTCTGTAGGCAGCATTGCTTCCACTCTGACCTGCAGCTCAGCACAATATCGATACTCTCAGAATAAATCTTCTGTCAGCATGAAGTGGTGCACAGTGCATCTAAGAGGGTGGGTTCTGCCTCTCCTTGGGGTTAGATATGAGCAGCACATTATAGTCATATTTAGCAGTGGATGTTTGGCATGGGAACAGCTGATGTGCTTCCTGCTTGTGGTCGATTATTTTCAGCTTCGCTCTCATAAAGTGTGAACGTGGGAGATTTGCAAGATATGTAATCTCAGTCTGTAAAATGATCTTTCTCTGCCAAGTTGTGCTACTGGACAAGATACAGAATGGACCAGTGGTACGGGTGGCTACCTAGGGCACAAACCATTTTTAGGGATGAGAAATGTCTAACTATAAATTGCAAAAAAGAAACACAATGCTGTCAAAAAGTTTTTCGTGTGTGTATGCCTATCAAGACATAATGACAGCAATTTGCAAGCTAATCTGACAAGCAGACAAACATGCTCTGTCATGTACGTATAGAGCTGATTTAATATACTCAAATAGTTTTAGATTTATGCTGGAATCAGTGACAGTTCTGTTCCCTAACACTAAAGTTATCTTATATACAGAAATGTGTATTGCAGAATATTCAGGTTAACCCAGGTTTTACCCTAGCATTCTTACTCTCATTTTATTAGAGGGAATATTCTGTCAGCAGCTCATTATGAAGAGGATAAGTGTATGCTGTACTTCACTTCCCTCCTCTAATTTTAGCAGCACTATGACTCTCTGTCTTTATTTATTATTACTTTATTCTTTATTATGCAATAACTTTCTTGGGTATCTTAAAAAATGCTTATAAATAAAGAAATATCATTATGACTATAACATATAAGAAAATAACATTATGCAGTCTCGTGCAAATGTATTCTGAACCTCTCTCTTATTACTACATGTCTCTGGTACGCTAAATGATGCTCAGGCAAAATATCTTGTTGCCAGAGCAACAAGACACACATAAGCGAGCATGGAAAACCTTTTTACAGTGAGGTCTAATGAGAACAACAATCAACAAGCCCTACCGCATGCTGATAATGAATTACTTTTAACCAAACGATGCCATGTGCAAATGGCTTACTGTACATCACTGTCTCTTGATGAATAGTGCTCACAGTATTTGTAGCAAATGTTCACCATGAGTCTGCTAAAAATATCCTAAGGAACTTGTCATTGAGTCCTCTCACGCTGGATTCTATTGTAGTCTAAGAGCAGATGGCTGCTTTCGGATGTAACATTTGTCTGGGAAGCTTGGAGTCCTAATGCTAAGTCTGTCGCACATTCAGTCTGCTCGAGCTGTTTGCACTTTCTGTATGCAGCCCCACAATGAAATAACAGTTCCCACTCTTGGAAGGCTTTCAGGACTTGAATAACACCATGTACTCACACAGCGGAGTTGAAAATAACCTTCTCAGAGACTGTTTACAAAATATTACATAGAGAATTAATAGAAATTTCAGTGTTATGGAGTTCAGATCTTTCTGATAAACAATATTTAGGATTCTTTGCTATGGCCTGTTTAGAGAGTCTTTGAAGATTCGGTATCATAGGGTAACATAGTATGTATTAATATATTTATATATTAAATTGAACGTCTTGAAATGTTGTTTGGATTCTTTTCTGGAAACTTTTAAAGTTCTGTGTGTCAAAAGCTTCTCAAATCAGAATGAGGATAATGGGACTGTGACTGTACTACGGTTGTTGGTGATATGTGTTGGTTTAAATATTTCAGAATCTGCTCATGTGGGATTGTCATACACAATAATTGCTAGAATTTACAAAAAGAAAAATAACACATTGAACTCCTATGAGTGGTGCCCCTGCAGGTAAGAACAGAACTTAAATAACTACCTGTGACAACTATGGTTATAAGAAAACCATCTCAGAATGCAGAAGAAGTCTGAACTTGTGGAGGAAGGACATCAGGTTCCAGTACAGCCAAGAACAGGAATCTGAGGCTCGAGTGTACATAGGCTCATGGTTAAAGGTTAGGAAAAGATCATTCTGAGATGCTTTTCTGCCCACCATTAGGAGATTTTTGTACAAAATATTCAATTAAGTTGAAAATACAGATAAAAAGGGGACACCTTTCTTTCATGAAAAACTGAGCATTCAGGTCATTTGACCCCCTTTATTCACTGGTGTATATTATTTTAGTTACAGTATGTTTTTCCATGGTTAAAACTTGTGCTGCATGTTTTGTGTTGATTTTGTGAATTTCATATTCCTATACGCTGACATGAAACTGATTTATTTATTTCTCAGTTAAGAGAGTACATAGTGTTTTGAACAGCTATAGATAGCACAACCACCTACTGCTGACTCAGATATCATATCCTTTATAATAATAAATAAAAAAAGTAGTTAGAAGCACATAATATATTTTACCCTGGAGAGGACTTCTGTTTGCAACAAAGATGGTCTGTTATCACTATTATGTAATTTTTTTTTACACACAACTTTGCTTCTTATTTCATGTCCCTTATAACATTACCTTTTATCTCACTGTGAACAGGGGTTAGAAATTGAGCACACACACTGTTCCAAATCTGATTGAGGACAGAAAAGACAGCTCTCACAACACACAGAATTGTTTAGTATTTCTCTTATGTTGTATATAGATTCATTTGCAACAGTTTGAGCTAACCTTCACATCAAACATTACAATGAAGGAAATGTCTGATCTCTGTGACTTGGATCATGGTACGTCAGGGCTGGTTTGTGCATTTCAGAATGATACATGGTGATGCAAGACACCATGGAGACCACACATTTTTGACAGCCACGATCTGACAGTAGAAAAGACTGGAAAGACTGGTCAACAACTGTCTAGTTGAGGTGAATCTGTGCACATGATTCTTGGATACTGATGTTGTTGTGCATGCTTTGTTGATGTGTTGTGCACTCTGAGAAGATTCTCTGTTCATCATAATTAGAAGAGGTTCTGTATCCCTCCTGGCAGCTGCAAACATCTGGTTATTTCCTCTGATCTCTTTCATCAACAAGGTGTTATTTTTTTGCCCATTCTGTGTTAACTCTAGAGACTGTTGTGTCTGAAAATTCTGCACAGTCTGAACTGTATATATTGCACTCATTGCATCATTCTGTATTACTTTCTGAATATTTTATTATTCAGACTTGCATATCTGCAAGGTCTAATTACTGCACAACCTATTTCTACTCAGATACTTACTGTACATACTGTGTATATAACCCATTGTACATCTATTATCATTACTCTCCATACTACCATCTACACATGCACCTTATTGTAATATTGTAAATATGTAAATATTGTATCTTGGGCTTCTGGTTAGATGCTAACAGCATTGGCTCTGTACTTCTGCACAATAACAATAAAGTTGAATCTAATCTCAGCGATGACACTTTTACCTGATGTTATGCATTACACTGTTTTACATGACTGGATGATTATATAACTGTACGAATGTTCTGGTGTGCAAGTGTTTCTATCTAGGTAAAATATCTTAAAACACTATATTATAAGGAAGTCAATTATAAATGTCCTTAAATATAGTACCTATATAAGAACGTATACGAACATATACCAACTCATCCAATCATTACCCAATATAGCATAATGCTTTACGAGGGACAAGAATTCATAATTCATCCTGGGTAGAATGCCAGTGGTGTCATGCACACATTCACCCACACTGTAGCAAATAGCAAATAATTTCCATGTTACAATTTACGGTTTACATTCTTGGACAGTGGGAGTAAACAGGAGAACCTAGAGGAAACCCACACCAACAGGAGGATATCATACAAAAGTGTACATGTAGAACTGTATATGTTTACAAGAGCTCAGGATTGAACTTGGTGCTGGGAGGCAGCAGTGATACTCACTGTGCAACTTGGCTATACCTTATATACTGGCTTATACTGCTGCTTATAAAACTCTACACCATGGTAAAGTCTATCTTATCTGCAATGCAGAGGTTTTGTTATATCTAGTAGAATGACAAGTTGTTTTTTTAACCACCTTTATCCCATTTTTTACATGCTTTGGATTTTATTGTTTGATTAATAAGTGAAAGTCTTCTATTCAAAGAACACCACTGGAGGATTATACCCAAGTAGCAACAGTAGTAGAGTTTGTTCAATATGCTTCTTTTAAACATGAGCATACATTAGATTAATACATACTATAATTTTATGCTGAGTGTGATTTATTGATAGGAATTGTAGGAGGATGTCGATGTCAAACATCACTTCTGCTGTGTCTTAAGGGAAGGGAAGATAAGGCCTGTATTTGGATATAAAATGTAGTGAAACATTATATTTATAGGGAGATAGGGAGCCATGGTTAGTTAAATTAATTGTAAGTTAATATGATCCCGATTAAGCTGAAATATAAAGTAGAAAGTTTTACTTTGGTTATAAAAATGTGTAAGATATTGTGTGGGAGACAAAGCATATTCGAATGTCACGATATATGACAAAGACAAAACAATTCTTCAGCCTTCTGCATCAAGGATATGTATTTATTTCAACATTATCTCTCTGAACAATATTGATGCATGCAAATATCAACACACAAGTCCATTTTGAAAAAAGTGTGTTTGTGAATGTCAATATCTGGTCATGTTTTTTTTTTTTAAAGAAAAAAAAAACCAAACAAAAAAAACACGCTTCTCTGTCCACAGTTGTTGACAGGTGTTAACGGAATTTAACAAAAGTTCAACATATCCAAGAGAAGACTGTCTGACAGACTGCACTAATGCTCTGAACTGCCTCATTAGAACGCATGTAGGCCTACAGCATACAGAGAATAAACGAAGGCCTACGTTTGTATTTCCTTTTTCTTTTCATTTTTAATTCCACTAAGATATCAATTTATGCAAATGTGTGCTACTGTAAAATATCACAACACAATTCAATTTCACAAATCTAAAATGTAGCACAGATAAAAAGACCCATTTACATAGGTTTTATATCCATGCAAATTCAGAAACTCGCTTCAACAATGCCACGTCTGTTATTCCTTTCTTCAAATTCTGAATGATTTCTTTAAAACACTTCTGTTACCATGCCTTTATCAAAACTGGTATTTAAAAAAAATCCCACCCAAGTACATGAACGAAATAAAAACTATGCCATAAAAATCTTTGTCAAAGTGATGACAAAGCTGATGTGTGGGGCTAGATCTTAACAAGAACCCCCATTTGAAGAGGTTTTTAGCTTAAATCATTTATTGTTTTAAAAACCTACTTCATTTGAAAATTTTGCAAGAGCTGAAACAAAGCATTTGAAGGTGACATTTTTTTTCATAACTAGCTCCGGAAACAAATATGAATCACGTACAGCAGGTGATAACAGTCTCAATCAAATCAAGTTCTATATTTTATTAGTAGATTCAGAGTTATCATTAAATGCAGCACGCCGTATCTGCTGTCTCACAAAGTCTTTCCTTTTCTTTAAATAACAAGACTTCAACTTGGCTATTGTGAGATATTACACAGTATAGCCATACAGTATATACCTGAGAAATTCTTAAAACACCTTTAAATAAGAAGAATTCTTCAAAATTGTCCATTTGTACTCATAAAACAGACAAATGACACCCACAGCAGTGTCCTCTTTCATAAGCCACAAACAAATGATCACTGCGTCAGAATCACTGGCAAGCTCTGTTTTATTTTGTTGTTGTTTTTTTTGGTTTTTTTTTTGAGCACAAATCAAACCTTCTCTGTGCAGAATAGTGACAGGCATCCATATGCACTGTGATCACATAGGTAACATCATCTGAGCAATCAAGGCCTTGCTCACTGTGAGAAGACCCCCTGAAGCTCTTAAAAAAATGCACCAAAAATGCAAGAAACAACACAGAGAAAAATGGCATGCAGGTACTGTTCAAATTAAGATAACATCTTAGGGAAGTTCTGACAACATTTTGGTTTAGAAAGACTTTTTTCTTTCGTTTTTTTTAAGCAATGCAACACACCATAATGGCAACTGGGCATTATTAACTCTATACTGCTACAGTATAATATAAATAGCAAAATATCGGAAGTACAAGGCCAAATAAATAATGCAAAAAACTCCCTATTTTTTATTGTAGTTACCCACTAACCAGATGGACATTGAAACACAAAGAAGTACTATTTCCAAAAATCACATTATGAACATTTTCACATTGGGTTTTTGCAGTTTGTCTCAGACATTACAACTATGAACGTTGTTACTTTAATTTTTATTTTTGCAAAACATTTAACATATTGCTATATGATGGTACAGGTAATTTCACACCTGTTTGTGTTTGTGTTTTTTTTTCCCCCATGTGTGCAATGCTGCTAATTGTGGACTGACTATATGTGGTCCAACATGGTTGAAATGCTTGAGTTCAGTATAACTTTACTGTTTGACTTGTAGTATTCCCTCAGAGACATTCGTCATAAGGAACAATTGACAAGTCTGTCTCCGTAGAACGTTTTCTACACTCAGCATGAGAGACAGAGCATTTCCTCACCACTTATGACTGGTTTCCAGTATTTTGATAACATGAAGTTACATTCTAGAACCTCACTACACACAAATCTCGATGGGTGTGGTCACAAGGATGCGACCTCCATTACCGTTGCTGTCACGGGAGACACGCTCGTAACTGTTATTAGAGGAAGGTGAGTTGATGGTAGTCACGGTAGAGTAAGGCGGTGCCACTGGCTCAATGACAATGTTCGCTTTGGCCACAGCACACACAGGTGACAGGCTCTGCTGCTTCAAACGCTCCACCAGATCATCTTCTTCTGAGGATGAAGAGCTAAGCTCAGCCATGTGCCCATTGATCACCGTGCCACTGGGTGAGGTAGCTGTGTTGCCATTTTCTGTGTCTAGCATCCAGCAGTGGCAAAAGAAGTTGAGCACCTCATTAACTGAGCAGCGTTGCTCCTTCTCAATAGCCAGAAGGTGCCGGAACATGCGCAGTGCCTCATTGGTAAAGCGGCGCCACTGTGATGGCACTGCACCCGGCCGCCTCCTTGGCTGCTGCTGCCAGCGCGCAAACTCGTCATAAAAGGCGTCACATGGAAGCGCCTTCTCCCATGGAAAGTTCCCTGTAAGCATACAGAATAGGAGCACTCCAAAGGCCCACACATCTGTGCTGTAGTCCACACAGAAACCATCATGGCGGCCTGGCTCACACAGCTCAGGTGCTGTGTAAGGAATGGTACCGCTCACGCGCTTTACAGGTGAGCCGGCTCGACGCGTCATGCCGAAGTCTGACAGCTTGACCTTACGGCACTCCCGGTCGAAAATGAGCACATTCTCAGGCTTGATGTCACGATGCACCAGCTTCTTAGAGTGTAGGTAGTCCAGTGCCAAGGCCACCTGGTGTACACAGCGTTTAGCTACACTCTCTGGCAGCCCCACCTATGCAGGAGGATGGAGAACAGAGGCTTAATAAAGACTTTAGCATAGACAACCTGATGGAAAACTGACAAAACCTAATAGGTAGTAACCTGGATACTTATTTCACCATGTCATTAAGACTGCAGAGAACACATTTAAATTTAATTTAAAACACATAGCTGGCATCTCAGCTATCAACAGCCTAAGAAAGTTAGCAAATGATTATATCTACCTTTCATATATCTGTTCTATATTCTGTTTTTATAGTCTGTCAGGTAGAGTTTTAGCACTAAAATGTACAGTCACGGTGTATCATACAACAACAGTCAAGCTGCATCATTATAGTGGATTGCACATAAGGGCTGTCAAACTATTAGTTAAAAAGAAAATTACATAGTTATATTGGACGTGATCAAGTCTCATATCACATCGTACTAATAAGCATAACATTAGACACCTGAATAGATCTATTTAAAATAGTTTAATCAAATATATGGACAGATTACAAAGTAAATCAAGCTCATTTAAAAATTCTGAATAATCATCTTTTTTCACCACACAAATGTAAATTAATCAGAGCTTTAAAGATACATCTAATAATATGTAAATATTAAAATAAAGTTTAAAATAAAGGATCCAATAACAACCCTGAATTTTTCAGTGTGAATTATACACTTGAAAAATATTACCAATATTACCTTTTGTATCCCCATACAATAACAACTGCCACCATTTTAACTTTAATAGTTACTTTAAAAAGATTTTTTATTATCACTGTAAAGATGATATCTTAACTGTTTCATTACTTAGCTGTGAAAGAGAGAAGCAGCTTGTGATCACGCCACAGATATGAGGACGTATAGTAAACAGCTTCCACTTTGCATGTCACATTTGGCATTCAAACCTGAATTTAGGCGAAGTGTTGACCATTACATTGCTAACCCATTCTCTTACCCTTTTTACAGTATCCATACAATTTCTAAAAATATGCAAGACTGTTTATTGACCAAGCCTCAGTTTTGCTCACCTGTGGAGGAATGATGTCAAAGAGGTCCCCAGCTAATGCATACTCTTGAGCAAAGATGTAATACTCGTCTGTCTCAAAGGCGATGCCGTACATGTTGATGATGTATGGGCATGGTGAAAGATAGAGTGAGATGCTATACTCCCTCAGAAAGCTCTTCAGCTTTGTCGTTTTCTTCCGCAAGAACTTCAGAGCCATCTTAGTGCCTGTGGAATTGGAAAGGATCTTTTAATCTGAATATTAAACACAATGAGTGTTTCTTAACAGGTCTTTTGTTTTTGAAGAAATGGATTAAATCAATTGCCAAAAAAAGAGAGCTTTTGTTAGATTTCAGAACATTATAAGAGTAATTTATAAGGTTCAAAGTAAACCACATGCAGGTTCTCCCAAAATGAAGGAAGAATTTTACACTGTCCCAAGTTAAGATTGTGGAACAATATACACCATAGCGTCTAACATATTCTATATAAATTAACATCATGACTAAGTGTCCTATTTATATAAAACAGCTATAAAAAGAAAATAAATCAAATAGATCAAACTTTAGTGCAAAATGATAAACAAATATTGGTTTAATTAAAAAAACAAATGCAGTCTTTTTTATTACAGGTCAATGGGCCTCATTCACCAATATCAAAGGTTTTTCTTTAGTTACTTAGAAAGGCCCTAAGAAATAGAAACAACATAATTATTCTCCTATACAAGATTTGTATAAATCTTATCAACTGTTTGCAATAAACAAACAATTTAACTAGCTTAACACAGGGTGTTCTTTCCAGTGTATACTTCATTCTTCTGACCCAAAAGCAAAAAAATAAATAAATAAATAAAAAGAATCAGCTCCAATATGCTCAAAATAATACAAATATGCCACATGCTGTTCTGTAGAGCACTAAAAAACTGATATTTTTTAGGCCTATAGGTCAGCAGAATGTCTGGAGGAGGAAGAATAAAGCATATTCTCAAAAGAACAACCTGCCTTCAGCAAAGCATGGCAGTGGCTCAGTGATGTCTGGCACTGTAAACCTGCAGTGTGTGGAGGGCAAGATGGATTCAATAAAAAAATCTGGCAATCCTAGCAGAAAACATCATGCTTTCTGTGAGGAAGGTGAAAGTTGGGGGTCACTGGCCAAAAATCCCAAACACACTTTTAAAATAAGTTTAAATCAAGTCCTGGAAGATTCTGGTGTGCCGTCACAATTGCCATTGAAAATCTTTGATGAGATTTGAAGACAGTTGCAACATGCGAAGCCAGGAATATTAGTTAAGTGGAGGCCATCACCCATGAGAAATGTTCTAGGATTCTCCAGGAAATCTGCCAGAATCTGGTATCTGGTTATGCATCAGGTTTACAGCAGGTCATAACTGCAAAAGGATGCTCTGCTAAGTACTAAAGACACTTGTAATGAAGGGGTTGAATAATTCTGAGATTGCAGTAGTCATTAAAAGTGAAATTTTGTGTTAGATTTGGAGAAATCACTTGTTATATTGTATGTGTTCAGCTATTTAAACTGTACTTGATTGACTGGTTTATTGCTAATAGCTATGTTTGTAAATTTTGCTAGTAAACCTAATTTCCAGTGGGGGTTAAATAATTTTCATTCCAACCGCAAGTAGAAATTTCTTCATAAAAACAGCTTGTGAATGAGGCTCAATGTTGCTGAATTTAATATTACTATAGAACACATACAAAAGTATATTTTTGCAAAGTTTAAAATCAATTACTGTTATTTCTTCCAGTAAACCTATTGGCTTTATTCATTATGTATAGCTGTTGGGAGTCTGACTGGAGCACAGCTCTTCAGGGAATTACAGCTGATGTTGCTGATGGAGATAAAATCAAGGTTTTGTCTTGTCTAGCATGTTCTTTTTACCCTGACTGGAACACTTGCCACCTTAGGACAACGTTGCATAGACAGATACAAATCACCAGTGACAGTTTCTTTTAGCATAATTAAATCTCTAGACTCCACTGTGAAAGGAACATCTGACTGAAATTTGTTAGAAGACACTTGTCAATATAATCTATTGTTATGGAAAGCTCACATAGAGGAATGAAAGCCCCTCCACAACCTCTAACTGTGTCACATTGATTAGCCAATCTATTAGCTTAAAAGACCATAGAAAGACAAACAAAGGCTTAGAATAACCAACACATTCACACTCAAAGTACCCAACATCTGTCATAGCAGATGGGTCCATTTGTCTAAAATATAGAGAATTTCTTTACCAATACTTGTAAAGTAAAACTATAAACTAAAAGGCAATGTGCATACTGGGTCGGTCAGATTCATTATAAACATGACAGTACACTACATGTTCTGTGAGACTTCAATATAAGAATAATGTTTTATTTTAAACTTACACATTGGCTTAGTTTTTTTTTTCCCCATCTGTCTTATTGACCTCTTCCATATTTCAGACATTTTAATATTTCAGAATGACTAGTCATCGCCTCTTGCTTTATTACTGATGATGGTCTCTATTACTGATAATGGTTATCTATTTACAGTCAGCTGAATTTCTGGCCATTTTTTGTTTTTACAAATGGCAGCTACTTCTCAGAATATGTTATATTATATGACATGATGTCATAACATCTGCAAAAAAAAAGGCATATGAGGAACTTAAAAACTCATATTTTGTTATGTCTCATTGTACTTCCAAACACACAGCATTATTAGAATTTACTGCATTGCCCAGCTTTGTGTGATAAATAAAGGCATTTTCAGAGCGGTTTAAGATAAATCCTATACACCCTAGACATCAGTGGAAATCCTATAGATCTAGTACAGCAGTTTATTGTTTTGTTCTCAGAAACATTCTTCACTGCAGAAATCTAGAGCCAGAGTCGGTGATATAACCTAAAAACTACTTGATGTTATAGTAATTGCCTGTTGGTTTGAGAAGTGGGAGTGTGGCATGTCTAGGACCATCTGCACAGTTCTTCACTGTCAAGCTCCTTTTGTAAAACGCTTTATGCACAACATAAACCAAAGGCTGGGAGTGCTGGGGTTTTCGGGTGACAACAGATGGTGTGTTTATCTGTGGCTTATTAAAAATCACCAGAACCCAGTGATTAACAGAGGGGGCTTTAGGCAGGAGAGCATGAGAGGTTTCCTAGCCAGCAAAGACAAACATGCCATTTGACCTACGAGTCTCTTGCTTTTGCTGTTTTTAAAGAAACATTAATTTCATTTATTTCCACTGACTGCCAGAGGGTAGTTTAGCCTATGATGTTGCACAAAGGGTGGATTAAAACTTATGCCTACAGAGTGACATGTTATGTAAGCCCCTGCCAATGCAGCTTCGTCTTATTATTGTGTTAATTAGTCATTTCACTAGATAATTTAGTTGATCATTTTGTTCTCAGAGAGCTGAAATATTCCAGCTGCAGGCTAGACCCTCACCAGTCTCCAAGCACCATTGGAGCAACTACAACGTGGCCTTCAGTGTTATACTCTGCTCACAGCCTTGACATTTATGCTGAAACTTTATCCAGAAATCTCTGTAGGCGTTTTCTATGCTGGTGCTGTGCACGATTACAGAGTATCCTCTAAACTAAGCAAATGCTTCAGCAATTTTTCATGAATCTTAACTGAAGTCTAGGTGAGTCTACGACAAAAATCATTACTGAACGTCAATCATTTTGTATTAAATATATCCACACTGCAATGGATACACTTAGCTATAAAGCATGCTTAGAGACCCTTAAAATGTTTCATGGCCATGATGAATATCCATCATATCTTTGTGCAGTTGATCCACAAATTAAATCAATGCATTCAGCTCCAAATCCTGGTGCGGCAGCTCCATCAACTACAACAAGAGAAGTCCAGAGAAGTACTGATAGATTATACGGTTTTCACAGCAGTGCCTGATTCTCTGTTTACCTCCAAGTGTGACAAATAACCTGGCATGTTCTTCCCTACCTTCATGCTTACTTCTCCTATGTGAAGTAGGTACTTCTTATTCTCTGCTAGTGATCACCTTGACTTGGAGACCTGTTGATGCAGGTCTTCATTATGGTATAAACTGGGGTCACTTAGATGGATGCAGCTTTTTTTTGTTAAGATAAAGATCAGATGTCTAAGTAAGACCTACACTGGCTGAGTTGCTATCCACGTTGCTCAAAGAGAGAACACAAATTTCAACCTGCAGAATCTTCATGAGTTCAACCTAGGCAACAATCCATGGGATGTAATATAGAATACATTCAACACCCCAAACTTACCTGCTTAACCTTGTTATTATTATTATTTATTCATGCTACATTCTGAAGCAGCATTTTGGCCTTTTTCCAGGAGTACTTACTTTTAAGGTATTTTCTGCATTATATGCAGCTATATAACATACGGTCGAAATAGGACAGTTACTAACCAGTCAAAGCGCCCTAGCATCTAAGGATGAGATGAAAGCTTGTCGGTAGGTGGTTTCAGAACCAAAAGCTATTCTGAATAAACATGAATGGTGGTAGTCTGCACCTCATTAAGCTAATGTGTGGCCTGGGGCTCAGGAAAATAAGCGCAATCACAGAACCACATGAAAGTGACTGTACAAAGTATTTAAAAATACAACCACAAACCTGTCATTAAGGCTATGCAATACACCTAAAATCCAAGAAGAAAAGTAGGCAATTGATTAGATTAGCTAAAATGCGCTGCCACCTTACTGTCTGATGTAAATTTGGAAACTATTATAGTTATATAATATATAATATACAGCATTACGCTCATGTCTTCTTACTCCTTCATGTCACGGAAATCACTTCTATATATTATATAGACTATAATATTAAATATCTTATGTTGTTTGACTTTCACATTTATACCCGATTAAACCTCTGTCCTGACATTTAAAACAAATGAAAACCGCAAAACACAAAACAACAACATCCTGAAAGAACCAAAATGATTATAACTGGGTTGCAGATGAGCAATGATTTTAACTGTAGACCAGCGGTGATTGTATTTCAGTAGTCTTTTATTGTGTTTTTCTCAAGAGATTTTTCTTTTAACTACTGTCATGTTAAGCTGTTATGCAGTGGACCATGGCCATGGACTATAATGGGCTATATTTTACAAGACAAATAAAAACATATGTAAGAAAATGTTTCAGTGCTTACCTCTGATCTTGTGGACAACCAAGTCTACCTTGCCATAGGTGCCCTTGCCCAGCTCCCTAATAACCTCATAGTACTTATTAATGTCCAACTTCTCCAGGTTCTGGGCTGCAATAAGCTGCAGCTCCTCCAAGATATCGATGGAGGCACGAGATCCAATTGGGGAGGTACTCATTCTTCCAAGAGATGAGAGGCAGGTACTGCAGTTAACAAGTTCACCGAAGGTTCTAGAAAAATAAAACATAACAGAAATGTGAGATTCAGAAAGAAGTGGTATTAGGTTATAGAGTTATTTTCACCTTGAGCAGCACGAGTTAAACCCTGCAGACAGAAAGAAATGCTTTATTCTGAACATCACAAAGATGAAGTTCAGAGAAGTTTAGTATCTAAGCCCAACCATTTCTTTATGTAACCTTCTGTGTCCTGCAGTAAGCAATCTAGTGTCTGTTCCCTGGATCCCCTTTCAAGCCCTCAAGATTACAAGCCTTGCTTCACACCAGTTGAACAGAAGCAGAGAACAGAGCAAAGTCAGACAAACCCTCTCATTAATCATGAAATTGCTTTGTTGCACCCTGCTTGCCATTTACTTCTGTGCTGCAAAAAAAAAAAAAAACTTTGTCAGACACTTTTTTGCACATTACATAACACTACCATTTGGTTTTCACATAAGGCATAGTCTGGCTTACCACAAGGAATGGGCATGGACGTTTTCTGTAACTATTAACAGAATGAGCGAGGCATGATGGTCATCAATCTGGAAGCTGGTGAATATGGCTAGGCACTGCAGATCTAGTATTACAAGGTCTAGAATGTTTTTTCCCTTGAAGTCTGTACATTTATTTTCTCTTCTGCTGTACTGTTACGTTGCTTATATATTAAAAAAAAAACAGACAGGTGACAAATCAAAGGAAACTCCCACATAATACGGCAAAACATCCCCACAGAATAACCAACAGAACCACTGTTTTTGTCCTTTAACAATTCCTCTGTCTGTATGTATGTATAGATGTCAGATGTAAATAAATCTTCTGGCATAATGTTACACCATTATGAGCTGATGGACGATTTATTGGGCTATTTTATCCTTCAGCATACTGACTGGTGTGATTTCTCAATGACTAAATAGACTTCACACTCCCGACAGGTTAATCCCGACACTATTGATTAACTAAGCATTAGCATCAACTAAAAGAACCAGAAACCAGATGCACCACTGGTGAATGAGAGTCTCAAGATCCACTGCAATGCTTGTCAACCAGTTTGCTGAGTCAAACATTAGCACCTCAAACATTAACTCCCTTTATTAAGTTTGTGCGATGTTTGGCTTGTAGTTATATGATAGCTTGTATCAACCGCCTTTTATACCATGGAATCATGGTAAATATATTCAAATGGTGACCACCTGTGTGCTTTGAACGTGTCCCAAGTGCCTGTGTCTGGAAGGTCCAGTCACCGGTTGATCAGTATTCCTGGCTGCAGTTACACCATGAGGATAAAAGAACCCTCAGAGAAAAGGTGTGAAAAAAGGAAAGAAAACTATAAATTGGAAATGGATACGAAAAGCAGGAGAACAGGACCTCCTCACAAACTGACAGACTATAAAGGAAGCAGACTAGTGAGGAAGGCCACCAAGATGCCAATAAACACTGTGATATTTTTATTTAATTAATAATGCTTTGTTGAAATCTGTTTTCACTTCACAGTATAGCGGTTTTTTTTTTTTAGGTTTTTTTTGGTAAATTCTAGTCAAGAAGCCAATTTTATTTATAAAAGTAATAAAACGGGAAACGTCCAAGGAAGTGAATACTTTTTATAGGCATGGTACATGCACATAGACTGTAATTGTATTTGGTGCAATTTAAACATTTTATATCTGTCAAATTCTTTAAAGAATCATTTCAGTCAATTATATCCAAATCACTGCTAGTGATGATGTCTATCTGTTTACAACATCCTCAAAATGAGTATTAATTGCAGATGTGCAGAATTTATATGAATGTTCTGATTGTAAAGACTATACATCTCATCTGTGTAATCGCAGAAAATTCTGAACCTAGTAATATCATTTATATACTGCTATTACAACCAAAGTCTTACAACTATTACTGTTAGCTTGTCATAACAAATGTGCAACCATGAACAGCAACCACTGCCTGTTATTCATTCAGACTGATGATGATCAGTATATATATTTTTTTCTTATTAAATTATCAGTTCAACTATTTGCAGATTATTAGACTACATTTAAACCAAACTACACACACACACACAATCCTATTTCAATCAACCCAACCAAGCTTCTCAGTGTAACTAAACTAATATACACTAGAGTTTATTACTGGTTCTGTCACATACATCATGAGACTGCAATATGGTAAGACATCAAAACACAAAAAGTTGACCACTGCAGCTTAATTTAAAACAGCTCCTCTAAGGTGCATGTTTGCCTGCTACAGCACTACACAGCAAAGGTCTGACCAGCTAAGGCATTGTGCAATGATATACAACAGCTTGCTTCATCCAGCTCTGCTTGCATGCAGAATCGGCTAAGCATAGCTCAACAACCCCCACCCAGAATTCTCGCAGACCACTAGCTTGCTGTTTCTCGATCCCTCTCTCACCATAGCTACTACACAGTCGACATTGCTGAAAGCATCTCTCAGCCAACACATCGAAGCCAAATACTCTGCTTAGCCTTTCGCAGATAACAATCATTTCTAAGGACATAATCGATGTTGCAGTGGCAGTTCACAAGGCTGGACAGCCACTCCAGCTTTATAAAGGCCAAACGTGCAGAAGTGCATATCCTTCATAAGCAGGCAAAATGGTAAATCCTGTGTTATTGTCCTATTACCTTTGTACAGTTCGCATTAAATCCACATGATAAAATCTGTTAAAATATAGTTCAGGACAGCACCAAAATATGATGATACACTGTGACTGTACACAGCATATCCTACACACTATTTGTGTTTCTAAATTCAGTAAGCCAGCTGAACCAAAACAGAAACCTATTTTAGGGCTTTGGTTGTAACTCATGATGCAGATACAACCAGGATGCAAGACAGCAGGCAAAAGTGATAATGCTTTGTATTGCTTCTGTTGCTCCTACATCAGAGAGAGTGAGCGAGAGAGCGAGAGAGAGAGTGAGAGAGAGAGAGCGAGAGAGAGAGCGAGAGAGAGAGAGAGAGCATTCCCATTTCTGTGACTGAACAGCCCAACCAGTAACAGGGAGAAATCTTCAGTGAGGCCTGCTGACTCAAACCAAGGTTATTGTCTCCATCTCACTGATCGCATCACTCTTTCAATAACAAGACTATTAATGTCAGCTCATATTACAATCTTCTGGAAGAAACAAAGTACATTTGTAAGAGCCATTGTGTTTTCTGAAATCTCTTGTAACCCTGAGAAGTAATCTGGGAGGAACAATACTAGGTTTATTAGTGATTGATTTTGCAGTAAACTGACATCTGGAATTACTTGGTGTATTCGGGTTGAGCATAAAACTGCAGATACTGCATAGACCACCCTGAGTGTGTATGTGCAGGCAATTCACAGTCTGGTAATATAGATGACATACTACTTCTACAAAAAGCCTCACAAAAAATTACTGGTTGGCTTCCCAGAAAGAATGTGCAACCATGGACAGCAACCTCCATCTGTAATCAGGTTCAGAGTGGACCTTGACGGTCCTGCTTGTGCTGGTCTACATGTTGGTTGTGTTCATCTTGCACATGCACATACATGAAATTAAATCTTGCCGTCAGTAGTGTATTGAAGCCCATCTCAACAAAACTTCCAGATGAGACACAAATATAGATGTGCAGAATGACACATCACACACATTTTTCAAACTATGAAAAAAATCAGACTCAAAGGTTTGTGGGGTGAATTTTAAACAATTTCATGGATTTTTGTTTCCTAATTAAGCTATCAGTTTAACAGATTATTATACCGTGTGTAAACACACACACATACTGATCATGGCAACTTGGAGCACACTAAAGGCAGCAGTATATTCAGTCAGCACGTCCTTTGTACGCCTGCCTTGGATCACTAAACCCATTTTTGTATGGGCTCTGTGCAAACACCATGGGCAGCTCTATGTAATGGCTCGTTGTGCAAACTCAAGCTAATGAGTGCACACTACAAGCATTACACCTCCCTCTCAGCCAACTGCTTGGCTAATGTCAGGGCCGCAATAATGACAAGGTGTGAAGTCAAACACGGCTTGCTCACAAAACACTCTCTTCCCCTGAGGAACAGAGAGAACAGGATGTGGATATTTCAAGCTGAGATCATCTCAACACTCCAGTGTTCACTGTCAGAGAGAGATGAGGGGAAGAAATATTGTTAGTATTGAGATGATCTCAGCTTTAAATATCCACATTCTTCAGTATTTTGCTCAGCGGTCTTTTGGATTTTGGAAATAACGCCACTGGCTTCGTTCAATCAGTGCATTGATCAGATTGTCAGGATTTGTACGGCCATTGATCAGTAAAGGCGCCTGATCTGTCTACGACTCTTCTGTATATGCATGTGTCTGTATATGTATGTGCATGTGTCTGTATGTGCATGTGTCTGTAGATGCATGTATATGTATATGCATGTGTCTGTAGATGCATGTATATGTATATGCATGTGTCTGTAGATGCATGTATATGTATATGCATGTGTCTGTAGATGCATGTGTCTGTATATGCATGTGTCTGTAGATGCATGTGTCTGTATATGCATGTGTCTGTATATGCATGTGTCTG
>JAOVVF010000025.1:17782138-17794822 GCA_028565595.1 Duopalatinus emarginatus
CAATTTGGAATAAGGCTGTAACGTAACAAAATGTGGAAAAAGTGAAGCGCTGTGAATACTTTCCGGATGCACTGTAGCATATCCAATTCACCTACCGTGTGTGTTTTGAGGGAGATAAGAGGAACCCAAAACACCCAGCAAAAACCCAAGTGGACACAGAGCCAACCTGCCAAGCTCCTAAAAGAGCAGACCAAGAATCAAACCCACAACTCCAGATTCCCAGAGCTGTGTAGCACCCACTACCTGCTGTGCCACCATGCCAACCCAAACAATTGTCTGGTAAGTGTATAAATGGCTCTTTATGTCACATTTTTTATCCTCCTCTGATGAGCACTGTTAAACTCAGTTGGATCTTTGACTAACTTTTGCCAACTGTTGGTAAAAACATGTGCTGGAGGAGTGTCCTGCCTGAGAGTTTTGGCATGCTGTTGTATTTCCAACAAATTCTTCGGGCAACTTTCTGAAAATGGTCTTTTAAACATTTTGTGTGAGGTCAGGGTAAGATTTTTTTTACCTAGCCTGTCTTGGCAGCAAGTTTCTTTAATTAAATGTAGGCACCTGGTAGTTTGTGCTATTTGAAGGGCCTAATTTTGTAAGCAGTCTAGTGGTCCTGGTTTGGCCTCAATCTGTAATTAAGCTTAAGAGTTATTTGTGAAAACATTGTAGGTGTTCATGAACATTATGTGTTACAGCCATTTTGATATTTTGTATTTGTTTTTTTTTTAAACATGAAATATACTTTTTTTAAATAATGAATTAACATTTAATTTGTATTTTATGTTATATTGCCCATTGTCTTGGTGACAGCGGGAGGGTGTGTGTGTGTGTGTGTGCGAGTGTGATTGCAGCTCAGTTAGCGTTAGCAATTAGCATTAGCAATTACCCTTAAGACAAATGTTAGCATTAGCAATAGCAATTAGCATTATCACTTAGCATTAGCAGTTAGCATTAGAGGTTAGCATTAGCAGCTAAAATTAAGACAAAAGTTAGCATTGGCCGTTAGCATTAACCGTTAGCATTAGCAATTAGCATTAAGACAAATGTAAGTAATAGCAATTAGCAGTACAAGAAAAATTTGCATTAGCAATTAGCATTATAAATTAGCACGAACAATTAAGAATTAGCAATCAGAAATTAACAATTAACATTAGCAATCAGTATAGCAATTACTATTAGTAATTAGCATTAGCGATAGCAATTAGCATTAGCAATTAGCATTACCACTAACGTTAGTGTTAGCAGTTTGCATTAGCCTTAACTCTAACAGTAACATTAGCATTTCGCATCAGCATTAACATTGGCACTGATATGTCCTCAGACAGGTGAGTATGTGTCTTCAAATAACAATGAGTGAATTGCCTACTGAAATGAATGGGGTAAAAAAGAAGGAGGGATGAAAACAGGTGTTACATACAGTGTCTGTATGTAAAATCTGTATGAAAGTATGTGTGTCATTAACAGACACATGATTTAGAGCTGGAACAGAGTCAATATCTCACATCAATATACCAGTCTGACACACTAATAACAACAGTCTACCTGCCTATAGAAATTATTGGGGTTATAAAAATGAGGGATGAAAACGGGCATGGCTGAGTGAGTGTGGGTATCCAAAATCTGTATAAAGTCCTGTGTTCAATAACAGAATGGACATTTTAGAGTTGGAAAAGGGTCCATATCTCACTTCGATGTATAGAAGTTATGGTGGTACACTTCTCATTATATCATCTCCTCAGCTGTATATTTTTGATATGTAATCTAATCACATTTAAAACCCCAAACTATATGTATATAAATTCAAACTAATATTAGTCAGAGCCCAGAGGAGTCTGCCTGAGCCATCCATGCTTGAGATGAAGTCACGGTAGATCTTCATCTTGACGTTGCTGTGACGGAATGAAAGGACGCCAATGCCCCTGAAGATGAGACGGTGCACTGGGAAGCAGTGGCATTAAGAGAAGCATCTCCCTCACACATCCCTCCACCACGTTGTGCTCAAAGGGGCTGTACATGCTCACAGCAGTGAAATTGAGCTGCACCACTGGAATGTCCCCTGATGTGTTAGAAAACTCAGTGAAACCACTACTGGCTTCAAACAGTCAGGTTCTTTAGTACAGTTAAGCTCAAATGTTTAAAATGAGCCATTTTAAAGTAGGATTACACTAAAATATGATTTATAATAATAATAATAATAATAATAATAATAATAATAATAATAATAATAAACATGTAGGAGTTGGAACATGAAGTACAAGTAAAACACTAAACACTGTAACTTGCAGTGTTTTTCAACCAGATTAAATGCTGAACATATTTCAGCTGTATTTGTGTAGATTTAGATCTCCAATGAGCAGTTTGTCAATAGGGTTTTGTTCAAGAGCACTGCCCCATGATTGCACAACATCAAGAAAGGCTGGAAAGGCAATTGGTTCCCTCCAAGCGTATTGGAACAGCAAGGTTATTAGATTTCACTGAAGACTGATTTGGGATCAGAATCCTAGTTTTCATATCCTGATATTTAAATCTAGATGTGTTAAACAATTTTGAGCAGACCACCTGAAATTTAGGTTATCAGAATACTGGATATTTTGCCTGAAAGTAACAGAATTAGATATTAACAGATTTAGAGAACCTTAATGAAGATAAAATGAAGCTTACCTCTGACATGCCAAAAGTCATGGGATAGCAGAATGTTAATTGACATGAAGTGCTGTTATAGTATAGGGGTGGTTAATTGAATAAAGTGGTGATAGGGGTGACTTGGGAACCCCAACACCTGAACCATCTAGAGCCAAAGTCGTCTCCAATTTTTGAGGTGGATGAGGTCCTTCAGCATCTGCCAGACTATGTTCAGGGTTTTCTAAGAGTCTGTGGTGGCGAGCACGATCCTCTTGCATGCTGCATGCTGGGGCAGCAGGCTGAGGGTGGCAGATGCCAACAGACTCAACAAACTGTTCTGCAAGACTGGTGATGTTGTGGGAGTGAAGCTGGACTCGCTGACGGCAGTGTTGGAGAGCAGGATGCTGTCTAAGCTGCAGGCCATTATGGACAATGGCTCCCACCCACTCTAAGACACAGTCATGAGACACAGGAGAACATTTAGTATTCAAGCTTGCACATGTTCTGAAAACCACTGTGTGACAACTGTCTAACCCCTAACCCACTTTTTTGTTTGGTAAGTTTTGTATCTAGCTAGGTGTTTATATTTATCAAGGGCACCTCAATTCTGTCTTGGCCTGTGTGAAGATCCAACCTGGGACTTTTAATTTAGAACCTGGGCAATTTAGAGTGACCGATCAACCTAAGGTGCATGTCTTTGAACTGTGTGAGGAAACCAGAGTACACGGTAAAAACCCACTTCAAACTCCACACAGAATGGCCCAACCTGAGAATCTTGTATCTGTGTGTGTGTGTGTGCATGTGCATGTGTCAATAGGATAGACATTTAAAGTTGAAGCGGTTTCGATATCATGTAACAGCCAAACGATTTCCGTTTAATCAGAAAAAGAAAAACAAGAAATTGGTTTTGTATTCGTTTAATTTCTATTCAAGGCAAAATGATAAAAAAAAAAATATCTGCAGCTTTGTTTAAAATTAAAACATTAACATTAAAGGGAAAACTAATTTATGTTTGCCTCGACATCTTTAACTCATCTTTTTAAAGGATTTTTTCAGTTGACAGTTTGGCAAAAGGGGCAGTGGCTGATTTGGACACGGACCATGTAGGCAGCCCAAGGCGGAGTCATGAGGGGGGTTTGGGGCATGCGGTGTTGGGAAAAAAAAGCACAGTAATATTTGCGCATTACATTCATATCAGTCATTTAGATGTCCTGTGTTTATTCTCCTGTCACTTACAGCACAGAAAAAAGGACAAAGGGAAGGGGGGAGGTGAAGAACTCTCGACACTGGGAGCCTGGTACAGAGAGAGAAGAGCAGGTGAATCAGGTGGACCAGGTCAATCTGTGTCAAATAGTACACTACTAACTTTACAGACAGTGACAAATAAATTGCAATTCATTCACAATTTAATATGTAATGTGTTTGTGTGTGTGTGTATGTATGTACACACACACACACACACACACACACACATACACACACACACATAAACCCATGAATATCCTCTATGTACTTGCCTATTAAAATGAATGGGATTCTAAAAAACGAGGGATGGCAACTGGTGTGGCAGGTATGAGTGAGGGTAGCCAAAAGTTGTGAGTTGTGTGCTTGTGTGTCCTTGACAGGACGGACATTTTAGAGCTGTAACAGATTCCATGTCTCCGTAAGCATTAGCAGTTTGCATTAGCCGTTAGCATTAGCAATTAGTATTAGCCATTAGCTGTTAGCATTAGCAGTTAGCAATTAGAATTAACGGTTAGCATTAGCCATTAGCTATTAGCATTAGCCACCAGCAATAACATTAGCCGTTAGCATTAGCAATCAGCATTATTCATTAGCAATTAGCATTAGCATTAGCTGTTAGCATTAGCCATTAGCAACTAACAATGGGGTATTTGCCTACTGAAATTAATGGGGTGAAAAGGAAGAAGGGATGAAAATATCTACCTTTAACATCTGCCAGACTATGCTCAAGGTTTCCTACAAGTTGTGGCGAGCGCTATCCTCTATGCTATTGCATGCTGGGGCAGCAGGCATGTGCTTTTTCAGTTTCCTGACTCAATTCCTCAGTAATTAAACATTACATGTAAAAAAGAAGCACCTTCTCCAAGTTTTGGGCTTGTAACATACGTCACCCAGACATAATGTTTCTCTCGCTCCTATCAACTGTATACGCAGAATGTTTTGTTATTATGCCTTTGTACCTGTTGCAATGATATTTGATGACCAACACAATCATCATAAAAATACATCAATACTACTACAACAAGCTAATTTGCTAGTTTGTACACCAATAGTACTACACACCACCTCCCCAATGACTGCACTGCTGTATTAAACCCTTCTGCTACCATTAATGCATGTGTAAATTACGTAGCTGTGGGCAGATAACTAAAATCACCAACTAGATGTTTTTAGTTGGGTATCCTGTTTTTTTTATGTCTAGCACTTGAATGGACATAAAAGAGCGAAAAGGTTATTTTTATTCTTCATAAAGAGCCTGGTCTTTTCTGATAACTCCCACCTGGCAGTCAATGTGAGCAGCACCTCAAGCAGTTCAGCCCTCTGTCCTCTTATCTCAATCTGCCTTTGTTCCTTGGTAGCCAGTTTACTGCCTCTGCTTTTCTCCTAACACACATCAGTGTTCACATGAAGCAGAGTGCAACAGCAGGTGATATAGTGGAAGAGGAGAATGACGGACAACACGGTCACATGTAAAACCATGTGGTAAAGAAGATAAAGGTGATCTGTTTTGTGCAGACACTGGATTGTGTCTGTGGGTTGTACAATAAATAATTGCATGTAGCCTACAGAAAACTGTGGACATGGTCACTTATATCACACAATCCAAGGCAAACTTCTCTAAATGCCAGACCTTCGTGGCAAAGCAGGTAGAAACTATTAAAGGAAAAAAAATATCATAGTTGCTTAAATCAGTACTTATAGTTGTTCAGCTGGTGTTATAAATCACCAACCACTGGAGACTGAAGTGTAGTAGAGACTCAGTGAAATATTCAGGGTTACTGAGAACTCAGAGAAGGGGAACACAGCACATCTACATTATAATCAGTCAGTCTGTCTAATCAGTCTACACAGTTATTGTATTATTGAATGGTGCCACCTGCTGGATAACAAGATAAAGACTGTGAGGTTCAACCTAAATAATTGACTCGTTTCAATATTGTATTTTTTACTACTACTTTTTTACTACTGGCCCTGGTTGGCCAGAAAGAAAGACAGCCAATAGGAAATTAGCCTTTTTTTCCCCTTATCCAAGGTTCTGAATTGCTGTTTTCAGCAATAGGAATGAAATAAGAGGCTTCACAGGCAATAAATATTGATCGTGTGTAAAATGTGTGGTTCAGTCTAAGATAAAATTAGTCGCGGGGACTTTCTAATACATTTAACTTGAATAAAGCTTGAATGTGGCATTATACAATAAATCAGAGCCTTGGAACCACAAACAATAAACATAAATATACAAAAAATAAACAAACAAATAAAAACAATAATAAAGTTTAAGAAGTACCGAAGAGCTAAAGGAGCTCAGAGGGATGTAAATATCTGTTATTTTTAATTATTACTGATCATAAACACTCTGTACTGTTGGTGGCTCTCCAGGACCAGGGTTACCTAGCCCTGCTCTAGAATGTTCTCCCATATTCATCATGGTTCATTTTGTTTGTCACAACTTTTTTCTGAACATTCTCAGGAAGCGGTGCGTCTAATGGGAGGCGGTGACAATTTGGACAATTTGGCAAACCTTTGGTAAACCTTGGTGAAACTTCCCACTTCTCTAATTTACTGCTCCTAAATACTCTCTGCTGATATTTGTCTGCTCTCCTGAACATGCTCAAATATAATATAAGATCAAATATAAATAAGGCTGTGCAGTTGTGCATTAAATTCATTTAATTAAACCAAAACAATTTTGGTCTGTTAGTTAAACACTATATTGATGGTTAAGGGTTAATTGGCTGTCTGGGTATGTAGTGTCTATCTAACAGATAAAATGTATTTTTGTTTAATTCAATTTATTTAATATTGGGGTTAGGGCATGGGGATATTAATGGGATTGTAACGCCTGTATGGTCTAAAACCAAGAGATAATTTGGTGTTGTCCAGACCCATTAAACTTTGTGTGGTATTTGGGTCAAATTGACCCGTTTCTAATTTTTACAGGAAAAAAAAGTGGCACAAGTATATATACATGAAACTCCATGGAAATCGCTCATTTTCTGTGATAATTGACCACACAGGCTACTAAACCAACACATTTACATCCTTCATATGGACTTTGGGTCAGCTTGACCCACGTACACAGACACAGGGAAACATAGCCACAAGCAGACATTTACACACAAACATGCGCACACACGCACACACACACACACACACACACACACAGTGGTTATTAATGGATAATTGCAATAATAAAACATATATGTTATCTTTATTGTTTGGAATTATGAAACTATATGTTAATGGTTTATGAAATACATTTTTAATTTGGAGTACCAGCGGGTCCCAAATATGACGACAATACAAGAGGGGATGATTCCCGTGTTCTCTTTTACCAAGCAAACTGTACTAACAATATCAACACTGCACTCTCAAACAATGTTATGAGATAGAAACTATGCACATACGTATAAATAAAACATGATTTAATTCATTATTCAGCCTGCAAAGCGCAAAGTTTGGCTAAAGAATTAACCTTTTTTCAGAGACTGCGCCACTTTTAAATTATGCGCTGAAACAGCGCCACGGAGGCGCTGCGGCCAAAAATATATTACATCCGTAGTGGTTTAGCACTACCATAGAGAATGAATGGGAAACGGTTTAGGACCGTTTAGCTAGACTCCGGACGCGATTGGGCGTTTTTAAAGTGGTATGGCCGTAAGCGAAGATTCCCTCTAAAACATCCCTATTTATGGATTTAAAAGCTGGTGGTCACCTGGCAGAATTAATATGGAGGTTTATTAAGTGATAAATGATGTAAAGTATGAATTAAAGTGAGACGATTTGGTAAAAAAAAAGCGGAATAAAACCATGTATCACGTGTATGTGGCCTGAGATTAAAACAGCTTTTCAAGTCTTATTTTCATATAGGTGTCTACCGTAAATAATTTGTAATTCTAAAAAGTATATTTTACAGAATATTTTAGGACTTTATTGACTAAATCTTTGTACTAAATGCAGCCATATTTACAGGACAGCGCAAGCATTAAAACCATCTTTAAAAAGGTATGTTTTAGCTCTTATATTCGCTTACGGCCATACCACCCTGAAAACGCCCGATCTCGTCTGATCTCGGAAGCTAAGCAGGGTCGGGCTTGGTTAGTACTTGGATGGGAGACCGCCTGGGAATACCAGGTGCTGTAAGCTTTTCATTTCATTTGATTAAAAATCACACACACAGATAAAGTCAGATGAAACTTAATTTTCAGTGCGACACCCACAAAGAAAACAAGAAGCAATAATTAAATAAAAAACAAAGAATAAACGTATTTTTATATAATTAAAAAAAAAGTATTAACAAAACTACTGAGTACATAATGTACTACCGATAGAAAAAGGTAGGTTTATAACTTTAGCAGCGCCCCCCTGCTTCTTCACCCTGCTAAACGTTAGTGGGTTATAAACACGCTTTATGATATGCAAATATGGAAATGATCAAATGTGACTCTTGTACTACGTTTCCCCTCTTAATTATATCAGTGTGGGTGTGAATAAATAGCTTGAGCTTGCCCCTTGATTAATATTAGCATGGATAAATATGAGCAAATAGCTGATTTAAATCAAACTTATCATTATCTTCCTACAACTTATTTCTGTTTAAAATGTGACAAATGGACAGAATAACACACATAAAAAACACAAGCAGATTTTCTCAAACAGAAAAACAAAATGCAAAGCACATCAAAATTTAAGCGATTTATTACATGTTTACCCAGACACAGAACAGCACTGAACCACTCAACATCTTTTACAGACTGAATTAAACAATATAATCCAGTATTTGATGGTTTATTAACTTAAACAAATTATCTGTATTAAATTACAGTTCAGTAATAGGTTTGTGTGGCCAATATGGATATTTCTCCTTGTCCAGCTTGGTCTCAGGGAAAGCTTCATTGAGGTCTTCAATAGTCATCTGGTCAAAGGGAATCATGTTCTTGAACTTCTCAAGCTGCCAGTGAAGTAGGAGAAAATATTATTAACTAGAGATCAAGATTATTATTATCTTATAATATTTAATGTCAAGATTAAATATTCAACATAGGACTGATAAAACAATGCATTTTCAGCCACTACTATGATCCCGAGGCACCAATATTGCTAACCAGGCATAAAAAGGTATACCATACCAAAGGTATATTTACAAATCCATGCAAAGAGACAATATTGACACAAGTTACTGTATTTTTTTTTTTTTCAAAAATGTGATCAATATGAAAATACTGCACTTGCCAACACTACTATATAAACAGAATCCTGTTATGTGTACTCTCTACGACAACCCTAGACTTGGAGGGTCGGTGTCCAGCAGAATCTGGGGGTTTCTTTACTCAAACATACCCACTAACCCTGTCAATTAACAGACAAGTACCATCAGGCATTTCTGAGTGGAGAAACCTCCAAGCTTCAAGCTGGACACTGGCCCTGCAGAATTGGAGTTGTGCCCTCCTCAATGGCAATGGTTCTAATCCAGTCTTACCACAAGCACGTCTTAGTTTGTTAAAAAGTGAGTTACTGAAGTTGCAACCAGATTGACCATACACAACTACAATAAAAAAAATAAATTAAATAATAATTAAAAAATTATAATAAAAAAAAAAAATCCAAAACCTAACCATAATTTCCACCTTGCCTTTGTCTAAATCCCAGCAATCAATGAAAGAAAACCCTGAGAAATGGTTGTTTCACTTAGAAACAGCTTACAATAGCTTAGAACAGCTTAGAATTCAGATTTTTATTTCCACACCACATTTAATACACAGAATCACATTGAGATAATAATGCATCAGCAGTGATGACTTGCCACACAAATGACTACACTGGCTGTGACTGCCGGTCCTAGCTTTAACAGATGGTTGCCATGGTTTATTTGGCAGTTTTGTAATATCCACCAAAGCTTCCTATTAAATGCATATTACAAACACTTACATGACCACAAATCAACCATATTTCTAGTACAATTAACATACATTAAGGACAATTATTGCATACAAAAAAAATAGACCATATAGGTTTGACTTCTACTATTTCTTTTACAGGTATAATGTAATCCACCAAAGAAAAAGGCAAAAACACCAGTGTCGTTCTATTCTGTAATTCAAACCTGAGTGAGTTAAGATGACTGGCTCTGTTTCAGTGAGATGGAAAAAAAAAAGCAACGTACCATCATCCCTCAATCCAAGCAGTAGTTGCCAAATCACTCCCCTTGTCATTTGAATAAAACTTTAAATTCAGTTAACTTTGTGACATGGTTTGCCCTGAACAACTCAAGTGGCTAATGGTAGATTTTCCTCCCATGTGAGGGCAAGATAAGAACAAACATTTACCAGTGCATTCACCGTCATGTAAAACAATAGCCACGTTTACCTCTTTTCCGTATTGAGAAATTCGAGCCTTGGATGCCTCAATGTATGCTGCAGCACTTTTGTTCTGCAACCAACATGAAAGGAAAAAAGTCATAAGCAAAGTAAACATATAAATGACACTACGTAATAAGCAAATACAATCAGGCATCACTTACAGCCTCCTGCTCCTGTGCATTGATCTTAGCTGTCTGGGTGTCCACTGGCTCAGGAACTGTCAAAGCAGCAAACTACATGGAAAATTTGAGCACAACAGAGAGACATTAACAAAGCTTTTGAAACATGGATTCCCCTACCATAGAAAAACTTAGGCACCCAATTTATTTTGCAGAGTGCCTTAAGATTAACAAACTTTAGTGTTTGGAAGAACCTTGGTGTGATTGGTGTGTGACAAACGTCTATCGGCAAGCTAATCAAACAGCTGACTGGATATTTCTCAGTACCGTCAACTCAGGATAGTTGTTACAACCACCACGTCTTATGAGCACATTGCAAGCCATTGAAAAGGTAAGACTCAGCATGTAGATGTTAAGAATAGCAATAGCAGACACCTGTAACTACATTTATGCTATGATACAACTAATATTCAACTAAAGCATTGGGTAACCTAGCTACATAGTTATTCATGTACTGAATTTACTTACGTTACACAGGGAAGATAGTAGACGATGCACAATAATACAACTGAACTAACATTAGTATCTCTGATGAAAAGCGCTGATTAAGTACACACTGTTTTAAAATATAGGTCAGGGCATCATTTGTTACCATAACCTAGAACTGAACAACTAGCTTTAATTCTCCATTCATCTCTTTTATATCCTTTGGCTGAATTTTCAAAAATAAAAACATGTGTTTAAGCTTGTATATTCTTCATGTATACAAATTCCAACACATTTTCATTAAATCTCAATCACATTATTCGGTGAAATGAACAGACTTCTGACTCCAAGTACAATAAGTGCTGCCAGCTTTCTTTCACAAATATGGTAAGAATAATAATCTGAGAAAAATACATTAAAAATTTATTTAAAAAAATGTTCCTTCTAATAATTAAACCCTCCCTTACCACAACCACCAGACAGCACCTACAACCTTGGAAAAGCTAGAGAAAACCCAACAAACTATGTCCTATAAGCAGACAACAATTTAAGGCCCATCAAGCAGACCTTCTTCTCAAACTCGTCCACCATGCCCGCTTTGGCCACCACCTTCCTGTAATGGTTCCAGTCAATGGCAGCTGGCTTCTCTGGCAGTGAGGCAAGTCTAAAAACAGTTTAACAAAGATCAATCAGGAACACACAAATAGGAGATAACATTAAAGCCTCATCACTTTAAAACTTAAAAAATTTAAAAACTGAGAAGACAGTAAAATGTTATTTCAATTTTAAGAGTCAACTTGACTATTAAACGGTGAGATTTCTCCATCTAACTTCCAACAAAAGAGGACATTACTGGCACATACTTAGCAGCAATGGCATCGCTGCGGGTCTTCAGGTTGTTGAACATGGTTCTCTGGTTAGGAGGAACCCTCTCAGCGAAGGCCAGCCAGTCAATGGCCTTTACTGCAGCACGTCGCCCAGTCATCTCTCAATGCCTGTCACAAAACAAGTATAATTAAAACACATAATATATAAAGACATACATTTAACATGCAAATAAGATTTGTCTTCTAAAATAAAAGCATGTATTTGATTTCAATTGTAAATTAGAATAAAGGCTAATTAAATATGATTAGTAACAGTACAGTATAATAGCATTAATTATCACAGGGCAGCTAATATTACAAAACCCTGAAAGCTTTAAAAGAAGGTGGAGTATTATCTTCCATAAAGATGATCAATATTCTAGCTAAACTCAACTATTATAAAAACACAGGTGAACACAATCAGAGAACAGCTGAAGGTCTCTTCAGAATCAAACTACAGCACAAGGTCAGCATTACACTCAACTCACATTCACTAACACAGACACGACACTAAAGCCTCCTATTACACCACAGGCCACAAACAAGAAGGAAAATGTAATGATTTTCAAAAACACAAGCAATAACCTTTACTACAAATTAGTAACACATTACAGTCCAGACCTACTTGTCAAGTATCAAGCCGCTGGAAACACAGGAACGTGATGGCCGCCGCAACCGGAAACACTGAAGCCAAGTTCCAGTTCTTCATGGGTCTTAAAAACAAAAACCAAGATAGAGCACTACTGCCACCTAGCGACGTGGCATAAAATGGCGCATAGTATTTCTTCCTTCAAGGTCATTGCTTTCAGAAATAGTGTTAATTGATATAGTATCCTGAAATAAGTACTACATAAAAAATAACACTCTAATTCACACACACACACACACACACTCACACACACACACACACACACACATATATATATATATATATATAAAGAAAGAAAGGGGGTGTGGTGGATGGGATTAGACAAGCTAACTATCAGAAGGACC
>JAOVVF010000025.1:17841890-17855589 GCA_028565595.1 Duopalatinus emarginatus
GTAACACTTTAATGACAATTTAGATAGATAGATAGATAGATAGATAGATAGATAGATAGATAGATAGATAGATAGATGGATAGATAGATAGATCAACTTTATTGTCATTGCTCAGTACAAGTACAAGGCAACGAAATGCAGTTAGCGGAAGTGCAAATAGTAGCTATGTGCAGAGTGCAAAAGTGCAAATGTAAAAACTGTGCAAATGTGAAAATGCAATGTGCAATATCAGAGTGCAAATAAAAAAAGTGCAAAAGTGCAACTAAAATTGAGCATAGTGCAATTAACACAGAGTGATGAATAAATGCAATAAATAAGGGTATATGGATAAAAATAGTAACAGTAGATACAGAATAAATATGTAGAATGGTTTATTCTGTTAAACGTAGCATGTATATACTTTTTTTTGGTTTTAGTTGGTGTCGTCTCACATTGACTACAGTCATCAATGGAGCAAGACAATGCAGTTCTCCTGCTCCTGCGCCATCGTGTGACTGAGCAGGTAATAGCTGAGAACTACAAGTAAAAAAATATTTTCACCAGTTAATGAAGTTTTGGGTGAAAATAATATTAATATTCAATACTCAATTTGTGAATTATTTACATGATTTGTTTAATGTTATTCTTTTTTTTTTTTTAAATAAAAGCTTAAAAGAAAAAAAATCTAATTATTTTCTAGTTCACATATCAAGTTAATCGGTTATAATTATCTCTATACATAGTCTAGTCGTTTGGAGGCTTGTATTTTATATAGCTCCCATAAAATGCAGTAGCACACCACATTTAACATACTTATAATTGCATAATTGAAAACGTTTTTATTTCCATTTAACATAGGTACTTCCTCATCCCTCACTCAAATTCAGTCCTGCTTGATTGTACAGTTACAGGCAAGTGCTCTATAAATAAAGACACTCATAATTATTATAGCCGAAGTTTTTTAATCCATAGCATGATGCAAAGATGTGTTAATTCTGCAAATATTTACAGAGCGTTAAAATCCGTATAACAAACATTTCATTGGCCAAACAAAAATGACATCGATACAAGTAGATTCAATGTCCATATTATGTAGCTCTTCCAGTTTGACAGCATTTGGTCCGCATATTGTGTCATTTAATGGCGCATTTACGCAGCATCCGGTGCTCGGAACATTGCGTCTACTTCCAGTTAACTTCATGAGTGTGTTCTTGAAGTGTGGACTGGTAGAAAACATGCCGATCTGACTGTGATCATTTCAGAGTCGAGTGTGTTTGAGTGATAATGGATGAAGAAGCGTGTAACCAGGAGTGTCCAGTCTGCTATGAGAGTTTTTCAGACGCCGCTCGCACGCTGAGTTGCGGACATACGTTTTGTCACGACTGCCTGGTCGGGACTTTTGTGGGCTCTGAGAGGAACGGAGTTATCGCCAGAGACATCATCATCTGTCCTGTGTGCAGACATGTGACATTCGTTACCAAACTACAGGGACTCACCGGGAAGACAGAAAAACACGCAAAGGTGCTGGAGGTGCCGCTAAAGTTCTCAGGACGATCTGCTCCGAAGTCCCGCAGTCTGGGACGCTGCTTAAGATGGATTTCGTCCAGGATAAGCCGCCAGAGGCTGGTGTATCCTAAAGATACCTCGCAAGTGTTTATTATAAGCGATCTGGGGCGCCCTTTGGCCGAGGAGGACATTATTGATGTTGGGACTGGGATAAGTGCGATGATCCGTGAGAACAACACTGGACATGGCTGTAGACTGTGCTCCACATCACACTGCCTGCTGTTTCTTTTAATCGTTTTCACAATACTGGCTTTGGTAGCTGCAACACTGCCTTGGGTTTTTCTGGCCTGAGTATTATTGTCTTTTATTATGATGGCATGTATGCTACCAGATGATTATTGCGTAATCTTTGGTCAAGGAATTGCTTATCAATTACTGACACTGGATTATTCTTTGACTTCATATACAGATATGTGAAATCCTCCACCACATTTCATTTTACCAGTTAATTTTGTAATTATTTCTAACACAGGAATGCAGGATACAATGGGCTGCTTTGTTGCCAAAGAACCTCATGCTTATGAAACACACTGACTTGTGCTGTACCTGTTGAGCAGCTCAGATACTAAATTATTAATATGAAAAAAGATCAAGGTGAGCAGAAGAAGAGAAGCCTGGCAGGCAGGATGTGTTTGTAAGGGGAGATGTGCATTGGATAATGTTTCATCTTTTTTTTTTTTTAAATGTTGGTTGTGTCTGAGAAGGTGTAAGTGTTCCTTAGTGCCACTTGCATACCTTTTTTTAGACACACCCTTGTTCTTCAAGCACTTCTTGTCACACAGGTTAGAAAATTGCACTTTTTCCTCTTCATGACTTGCAGTGGACTCTTTCTACACTGCATTACTTTTTATTTCAGTAATATTTACAAATACCCGTAATAAGCTACATCTTTATTTGGAGTTTTATATAAAATTAATAAATAATAAATAAAAACAGCCAGACCAGAAATATTAAAAATGTAGAGTTTAATATAGATATCTATATCTGACATTCTGATCAGGATTGCGGTAGGCTTCACAGTACAGACTGTGTTGTTCCACTGATATGCTAAGCTGTGGGGATGGGGGGGAAGGAGGGGAGTGACATACAGGCAGAGTTTGTACAGAAGTTGTGAATGCAGGGGAGAGGCTGTACATCAATGGACACTGTGCACTTATACATAAAACCATGACACTTCTTTAACCAGCTGTTCACACGATTGCTATTTTTCACCCTCTCCCCAGTTTAGTGATAACAAAATCTTAACAGAAAACGAAGAAACAGTAATCGTGAATTATCTGAAGAGATTAAGTGCATGCATTGCATTGTCACATCCACTCGGCTCTTAAGACAAATAAATGCAATGTCAACTGACAGTTTTCAGGGGTGTAAACATAAGACGGATATACATGTTAAGCATGTCTGGCTCCTGTCTCTTGTGTCATTTTTTATTAAATTCATTGAAGTATAATATAGATGAACTAAGGACTTGCAACACATGAATGTGGTGAACCTAACCTTGCACAGCAGCACCTGAATTCACAAGCGTTAAGCTATTTTCCTTAATAAAGGAGAAACTCAAATGAATGATATGTTGTGGCTCATTTGTGTAAAATGTCTATATTCACTGTCGACCTTGGTGGATTCGATCCTAACAATTATAGCAGCTGCATGAAATAAAGGTCAGAGAAAAACTATATGGCCTCAAGAACGGATTGCTACGGACTGTATGGTTACAACATACAGATGACTGCATTCATATCACAATCCCCTCCCTCAATCCCCCAACATATACACAAGGTTTCAAAGTGACTGGCAAAAGCGGCAAATTAAACGCAAAGAGTCGCCTAAATAAAATAACAAACCATGCGTCTATTGCAGCTGCTATAAGGTATTGACGAAGCCATTACCTTGTTGCAGGTAATTGAAAAAGTTACATTCAATCAACACTCAATTACTTTAAATGCACACCTGCCTCTTCATAAAACACTGAAGAAACCATCACAAAAAATGTAAAAACCCTCAAATATACACAAAACTCGCCACTGGCTTCAAGACATAAATATCTATTGTGAGGGCACTTGCAATTATCATTGTATAATCACTACAGCTATTAAAAGAGTACTCAGTCACCAATAACCATCATAACAGAAGTAATGAGAATGCACACTGAGGCATACCATATTTCAGCAAAGAAGTCCTCTTGTCCCTGAAGTACATTAATGCGTAGTAAAAGAAAACAATAATTGAAAGCCATGGCATTTGGGAGTCAGGCTCTTGGTAAGATTAAAAAGCATGGCTCTTATGGCCACTTCTCTGTGAGGTTAACAATAGAATGTGGTGTAATTGCACTTTCTCTGGCCCTATATGTGTTCTACCTGCTTTCAAGCAATTCAGACAAACAGTATCTGTTGGTTTCTCTACTGAACAAACAGATGGAACTTCTAACCCATTGTCCAGCCTTCCTTTGGCTATAGCTTCCGACTGGAGTGTTTCAGGAAGAAGGCAGCAAGACTATCTTAAATTATGGTAAATCACATCTGCTTGTTTTGATAATGTCAGTCTGAATGAGCCCTGATGTGTAAAAGATACCTTTAAAAGGGAAGAAGTATAAGAAAAAAAAGGCCCTGTAAGGTGGCAGTAGCCATCCACATGCAGAAGAATAAAGGCAAGAGCTTTGGTGACCAACAAAATGACAAAATATATGGCTACAAATGATGTTTTCATTGTTTCTGTTCTGATGTGCCTTAGGATGACCCAGTATAAGACAGGGCTGTAAGTTCCTCTGTCATTTAGTATAAAGTGAACATTCTGGTTCAGTAAAGCTATTCTTATGTTCAATGCTGGTCACCATTATTTGTGTCTCTGTGGAATTGTACTGAACCTTAATGCAAGGTCAGTGAATGCATTAATCCAAATGATCACCAATTTGTAGAGGAATGGTTATGTAAATTTTGCAGTTCAGATTTTAGGGCTAGACTCCACTAAGGTCATTGACATATCGGCTTTTGTGTTTTTACAGTTAGTGTACATGGCTTTACAGAAGTGCAAGAGCTCATCTACTCTGTGTGAATCTGGCAACAAATATTCAGGGACAAAATAATACTCCATTTCCATAGAACATTATCTCTATACAAGATAAATATGGCATGTAACACATATGAATATATAATTCATATCTGCCTTTACATTTGTCCTCTCATTAACACATATCTACAGATCAATATGTACAGTCTTTGTATTTACACAGAAGAGGAACCTGTCATTACACTTGTCCTGATAACGAAGTCAGAATGGGAGGCACAAAATACGTCGTAATGGTTTCACCTCTCTTTACAGCAGAACCAATCTGTTTTACAGCTGGCATCGGAAGTGTAAGGAGTACATACGTACCACTGACATGTCCTATCAAGTATTAGGACGTGAGGCAAAACATTGACTATGATTTCTTGTTTCATAGATTATTAGTGTATTACAAACATCTTAGAATATTTTCATAATGTGCTTGATTCGATCTGTGCACGTTTAGACACGTTATTAGAAATATTGTCATGATACTGTCTATGTCAAAGCAGTGTTGTGTGTATATAGGCATGTGTTTGTCAGAGAGACTGATACATAGAAAGATAGAGGGAGGGAGAGAAAGAGAGAGTGAGAGGACAAGAGCAAGAAAGCCAAGGCCTCAACATTGTCAAACTGGACCTAAATAAAGTTGCATGCTTTGTGTCTTCAATTCATTTACAAGAAATGAAACCTGCCTACCAACTCAGACACTAAAGAATATGAGCAAATACTACCCTTTGACGTTTTGATCTCATGCTTCCAGCACATAGAAATATAATGTTCCTTTGGAGTCAACAAAATCCCCTCTTGTCCATTGTATTGCAAATAATCTGCAGGCTCCAATAAGGCAGAAACAACAGAGTTAAACAAAGAAAAACCTAAATGTGTAACGTGGCACATTCTTCACAACACAATAAATTCTGCAACATTCGTATAGTCTTCCATTGCTTGTCTTTGCTATGGCACAGCTTGTCAAGATGTAATTACATACCGTATCTACTTATCAGTGAGAAGAGGAGGTGATATTCTGATTAGTCACTCATACATGTAAAGGTTAGAGCAGGCGTATGTGTTTGTGTTGGGTTTGGGGTCCAGCTCCAGTGGCGAGGGTGGGGTAGGTGAGGTTGATGGAGGCCTGGTTGCTCTTAGGACCTCAGCTGAAGGTGGGGGAGCTCGGCAGGGCTAGGCGGCCACTGGCTGGGCTCTGGGGTTACAGCGTGGTGCTCTGTGACTCCTCCTCAATCACACGTTCCCCCTCCGGAGAGTCAGCCACGGCCAGGGAGCTCCGGCACGGCACCCCCACCCTGAACTCGTCGAGCAGGCTGTCCAGGTTGACATTGATGGAGGGGATTTCCAAACTGAAGAGATCTGCTGATGGGTGGCAAGGAATGGTAGCAGGGGTGAGACATGTGATGAAAACAAGCAGGACAAACATGATTATGGTCAGGTGGAGGGGAAAAATGATGGTGAGAATGATGAGAAAGACAAAGGAGAGAAGAAGGGAAAGCAAATTAAGTTCTTGGTCCAACATTTGAGGAAAAGCCAGCGCGGGTTGGTTTAATGTGATTTGTTGAAAGGAAGGTTGGAGAGAGGGGTTGTTCCCTAACATTCTACACAGGGATTTTGTCATAATAAACTATTGACCAAAAGACTCTTTTCGTTTCATGAGAATAGTCTATGAATGGCCTTTCCTTCTCAAATGTGGTTATTAATAAATCATTGAGTACTCAATTGACATGTTTCAGTTTCAATTATCATAGTTGACATTTAAATGGATAGCCACCACAATAACCATAAGGCTTTGACAGAGACGATGGAATGGGTGTAAAGCGAGGGAACCGTGCGAATCTGCAGTTCTCCGAGGAGATACCGTATGGCCTGGGTTCTGATTGTGATGACCTCCCCTGTGTAAGAATGAGATGGACATGGACAGCAAAGTGGAGCGGCGGCATTTCAGAGTCACCCCACAGCTGGCCCGGTTCAGAGAGTGTGGAGTCTACCTGGGCCCACCAATCTGGTGAGAAGTTGCCAAATGACTGTTAGGAGAGTAGTTTGGGGAACCTGGGGTGGCTCAAGAGCAGGGTCATCAGGATGGAATTCAGAAGTGACGACGTTGGTGGTCCGTAAGCCATGCACAGCCCAGTCCCAAAACCATGCGTAGACTACATGGAGAGAATGAGGCAGCGACAAACAGCTCCACAGAGACAAAGAATTAAAGAAGAGAGAGAAAAGAGACAGAGATAGAGAGAGTTTGAGGATGAGAGAGCTGGCTGACAAGAGCGTAATGTACAGAGGGAACAGGCTGCAGGAGCCCCCAGACTCAGCCACAGCACCGACCCGACGGTGTGAGATGAGGCTACGGCGTGGGGCGCAGCTGCGCAGCAGGTTTTTGGGCTTACCCTAAACGTCCCCCTCACATTTAGCCCACACTCAGTGCCTGGCCTCACACAGCTGCAAGGTGCATAACAATGGCAGGGGACAAAAGAGTCATACATCAATCAGAGTGATCAGGAGAATGACTGACAAGACACACTAAAGGCTCAAATGAGAGAACATACACTCAGTGCCCACACAGCTGACCACTAGTACCATACACAGAGCACAAGCCTTAATTAGAAACAAAGTCTGAGTATTGTGGAGATTACCAAGACAACTACAGTATACTGTAGACCCAGTTTTCTGAATACAATCCCTTTATACTCCTTATTGTAGAGTAGTATATCATCCTAAAATGACAAATCATAAAAAAAAAATACTGGTCTTAAAAGAATTCAATACAACTGAACCTAAAGGCACCTCATGCTCAGGAAAACATGAAAACAAAATACAGTGAAAACACTTCACATTTTTAGGGAACCATGGCTTTTCAAAGTCCATCGCCTGCATAGGATGGCGAGACAGACAGTTTGAGAGAGGGCTGCTGTCCTCCCGCTCTTGCGGTTGTCATTGAGACATGTTTACCTGTGGACATGCTCTCCCCGGGGGACAATCCGTCCATCAGGCCCTGTTCCATTGGCTGGGGGACACTGGGGGGGATAGTGGGTGGCTGTGGAGGGGGCAGACTTGGTCTTTGTCGCGGTTTGGGGGCGGGCCGCGACTTGTTGAGCGTGCCAGTCAGAGATGGGGGAGAGGAAAGGAGAGAGTGGGATGTGCCTAGTGGGCCCTGCCCAGGTGAGGTGGGGGGCACATGCCCCGGGGCACAGCCCAGGCCATACGGGGACGGGGTGCTTGGGGGTGTGGGGGACAGGCTGACCGGGGACGGCTGACCTGTGGACTGGTCGGACATCGCCCCTGACTGGCCGTAAGGAACCTTGGGTGGCACAGGGGCCAGCTTCTTCGAGGCTGCTAGGATGGAAGAGATAAAACAGGGAAAGAGCAAAAATCAGATTCACAGAATGACAGACTACATGATGATAGAAAACTCTTGATCAACCGATTCATTTTAAATGTAGAGTAGTTTAAGCTCCTGGAATGAGTGCCGAAGTTCACAATTACTAGATACCTCACTATGCTTAATAGATCCAAGCATCATATAAAATGATTATATCAGATTAGATGACTTTAAAGAAAAAATAATCATAAGGACAGACCTTTGCGCAGGGTGTGAGGGCTATGCTCAGCTGAGTGTGGTGATTGACTGTTGCTTTGCTGGCCGACAGGGGGCACTGTCTGTCCTGCTGCCTGCACAGCCTTATGGCCTATCACAGGTGAGAGCTCCTTGCTCTTCAGAGTGCTGAGGAAGAGACAGAAATATGATGGGCTGCCAAAGACTCACAGCTGCTATACCCTTAATGAGGAAGGGTGCATGAAGACTACTCACACAAGGCTTATTCCACCTTTTCATACACTTCAAAAATAAGTTTAGGTTACTGTGAATAATTTGTGATCCTTTTTTCATAATGCTGAATCAATTAAATAGAATTGTTAAAATTGCATTCAATTCTCAGCATTTATCAGCGTTATTTGCCCTAGTCTTCGAAGAGAGAGACACATGGGGCATTGAAAGTATTTCTCTGTCAGTAGGAGGGGAATAGTGTCCTTGTGTAGACTAGCCATCCTCGTACAACATCCCACAACCACACACACACACAAACACACACACACACAAAATGTATCTGTATAATGCAGCTGAGTATGTGTAGGATTCCTAATCCTGACAGCTCTACTTAAGTGGCCAGGCTGTTATGTCTACAGTTATGTGGAGAATGACTTAATCTGTGTAGTTTCCTGAGCTCTACATGGACATCATCTGAATGGAGACTGATGGAAAAAGATGAGGTGAGAGAGACTCTATCAGGCAGGCTTGTTCTCAGATACAGGGAAAACAATAAAGAGGCTCACACTGTCCTTCTGCTAATAATTTTACTTTGCACTGATGACTACAGATGCTTAATAGTTAAAGGATAGGACAAAAAATCGTAGTGCATTCTTCTGAACTTGCCACAACAGTTTTGAACAAATCGGGTGACAAAACCAACAGAATATGCAATTTACTATTTAATTGGACTATATGTATTAGGAAGGAGGGGTGTGAGGTTTTCCTATTTTAAATATATTGTGTTAGCACTGAAGAAAAATGCACTTTGCCAGCATATCAGTTTCACATTGCCTTTAGAAGCCAAGCTTAATTATTGGTATATATATTGACCTTCAGCTCTATACAGCTTACTTTTATGTAATGTCTTTTCAAGCATCAATATCGTTCTAATTTCACAGCCAGAAAGGCAGCCATACTAGGCAAATGCAACACGCAATGCATTGTCTTGCAAAATGTATATAAATGAATTAATACTGCACTATATGACCATATGCAGGGTAATCCATGTTTTTTTTTTATTTCTAATCTATGGCAGGATCCACTTTCTCTAAAAGCTAGTAACATCCTCAGTTGCTAGGCAACCCCCACGAGAGGCTCCCCTGGACAACGAGAATGTTACAGAATCTGAGGTATGGCATTGAAAAGAGCACTATAAGCGTAAGAACAGAAACAAAAAGAGAGAGGGAAAAATTTGGTTTTAAAAATAGGAGAGCCACTGTAAGGGTAGCCATCTTGGTGTGTATGTAGCCGAGGTCAGGTGGGTGGGAACATACAGGTGGTATTTACCTAGGCAGCCTGGGGGGTCCTCGTTCACGGGCACATGGACAGGCAGCCCACGGAGGGGGGCCGGATGTGGGAAGGCTAGGGGGGTTTCCGAGGGCCACCTCGTTGCGGGTCAAAATGAGGGGTGTTTTAATGTAGAGAGGGGAGGTGTTCACGTCCGGCAACTCGCATGCTGGACCGTGTTTGGGAAAGTGCAGGCAGCTGGGTTTGGGGTTGGAGTTAATGTCGAGAGAAGAAGAGGAAGAGGAGGAAGAAGAGGAAGAAGTGGGTGCCTGGGGTTGTGGTGGGCCGTAGCCGGACCAGCGTAATTGAGAGGGTGGAGAGTCAGGGGGTTGTGACTCGGGACCTGGGGCAACTGGCCGTGCACAGGGAGGGGGTTTGGGATAGAAGTGGTGCGGGGCCTGGGAGGTGGTAGTGGAAGAAGGGTAAGGAGGGGGAGGCCGCTCCTCCCCGTGGGGCACATGGGCATGAGAGGGGTCCGGCCGGTGGGGTGACACCTCGTTGGAGCTGCAGATATTGAAAAAAAAATAAAGAGCAGAGAGAGAGAGAGAGAGAGAGAGAGAGAGAGAAAGAGAGAGAGAGAGAGAGCTCTAGTAACTGCACACGCACACGGATGATAGCACTAGCCGAAAGTGGATTTTTTTAAGCTCCAGCATTGACTGCAACTACTCTCTACATGTTAGAGAATAGTTCACTAACTTATTAAATTTTTCACATATTAAGCTCGCAAAAAAACAATAACTGGATCAGGCTCTGATGAGGAGTCAGTCAGTTTAAGTGCAGGACAATGGCGAAGAAGCGTAGCACACAGTAAGCCTGCTAAGAAGCCAAAACAATGAATTGAAAAGGATGTTGGGGCTCAGCATGAGCATTCAGATTCCACTGCACAAAACAGTCCTGCATATTAAAGAAAAAAAAATATCGCTTTCTAATGAGCTGAGAATGACCTTGTGTCTGCGCACTGCACCAAGTCCAGAACTATTTTTTCCATTTAAACAGCCAAGCTCAGCTCTGACCATCACACTGTGTTGAGTTCAGAAAATAGTTATAAATAATGCTTTTTTATCTATGGCCATATTCTCTCTAGAAAGCACTGAAACAGAGCGCTCGAATAGTCTGGTGCATTAACTAAACCCAGGGCAGGTGAACACAGACACAAAACCCTTTCATGGGCTGAAAGAGTCACAGAGGAGAAGGAGCAAGCCAGCCAGACCTACAGCCATCACAGATCCAAGGAGCAAAGTGTTAGCCACGAGATGACCAATGGTACAGCGTGTGAGAAAGTTAGTGGGTTTAAAAAAAGTCACTAGGCTCAATTATGATTCATGAAATGAAATGACTGGTAAGCCACAGCATGGATCTTTTTTTTGCATTTGGAAACTGTACAGACATTTTTACATGAAATGTCTAACATAAACTAACATCCCTATCAAGTATACATGTGTTTGCCATATAATAATGATACAATTATGCATGTACGAACATCGAGAGATTTGTAGTCTAGGTGAGAAAAGACAATGTGATGTTATACAAAGGAGCTTGTAAAGAATATTGACATATTTGAATAATTGCGAAGTGATGGTGGGGATTAGATAATAAAAAGGAACGGACTTACCTAGCCCTGTCTACTGGAGGAGGGGTTGGAATGGGGGATATGTTCAGCTCTCCAGGCTGCTCAGTTATGAGTGTGTCAGCAGGCGATCCAGGCGGCTGGGCGCTGGGAGGAGTAGACGAGGCTTTTCGAGCAAGAGTAGCTGCACCTTTACCCTTCACCCAGGATGTATCCATCACTCTGACTCCCATACTGAGCCCAGACAGAGAAAGAGAGCACAATCAGGCATCCACACCATCAAAAAGATTTCCAATGCTTCACACCTATAAACATAGGCAGAGTGGTCATGTATATTACTGGAAATATTGAGGAGGCAAACAGTACCTTTGTATTTTCCTAATGCTGCATTTGTCAGGACAGAGGAATGAAGGTTAGATGTCAGATTTAAAAGGTTAGTGGCTACGCATAGTCCACTGGATTGGACCAGACGGGCATTAGAGAGTAATGATGCAGGTAATGGAATAAATGACAATTAAGTAATATATATCATTTAAATATGTAATGTGTTAAAATGATCTATTCTGAGTAATACATGGTTTAATATTTTTGTAATAAATAAGAAAATGATCTAGGATTATTTCTACGCATTTACCAATACAGAAAGAATAAAAGTCTATAAAGACTATACATATGCATTATATAAAACCTGGAAAAGCTGTATGTGCTTTTGCAAGCCCACACACTGGCCTCATCCATTTCCTTGGTTACATTATGCTGTGTGATTACAGTGTATATAAAATACAATACCTATACAGACAAGAGGACACATTAAGGAAATGTCACCATGTGCAGTATGTGTGAAATGCAGACCAACTCAGAGTCCAACCAGAAGACATCACCTCATCAAAGTCAGTTAATTGTTGATGTATCTGAAAGTTATGGTACCACATTCAATATAGCTGCACAACTGCACTATACTGAATGCTAATAATATACATTTGTCACAGCTTGTTTTTCTGTGTCAGATTGCATTTTTGAGATGCAGTGCCACATTTTTTCAAGTATAGAAGCCAACCCTCAGCCAATAAACCATAATTCCCAAGATTTTGTTCATCACCAACATTAGATAAGCAATTAGCTGGCTAGATTTGCACACTTGTTCTGTGACTAAAATCAGGAATCAGGACTAATAGTAGGTTAGTCTGTAGTATGTAGTTATAAGTATGTAGTCTGTAGAGGAACGGAGAGAGGTACATGATAGAAAAAGCCATATTCTGACACAATTAGGTTGAGGCAAGCATCTGGAGGTGAGAGCAATCAGGCCGCACGAGCAGCTGGCACTTCCCCCCCCGCTGTGTAGCTATTAAGTCTCATTAAGTCTAATTACCCCCTAATTCAAATTCTTTAGACAAATAGATATACAAACAGGGCAATTCTTTGACCTCTGACCAACAAAACAGCTACCTTCAAAAAGTTGCACACATTACTTTTTGTATACTAATACAAAGTATTTTTAACACCACAAAAATAAAGAAGTGTACATGCAGTATATTTTATTAAATAAACGTTGATGGAGCATTTATTGGAAAGGGTTATTTGAGTGCCTCCATATGTGGTAGTTTTCCACCTGTCGACGCATTGCAGGAGGAGGCTGAGCCTCCCAACCTTCAGCAGCAGTGAATGAAAACTCAGCTCTCGCCTTCCATCACATATCAAGCAGGTTGCTATAGAGACTGCACCAGCCCAGCAGTCTTTGTTTAAACAAATGGAAGTTGTGGGAGTTTGGCGTCTCTGGGTCTAAAATCTCATTGCGGCAAAACTCCAAATCGGAACACACAACACAATAAAGTCACTCAGTGAATACATAATCTATGCCCCTGTCCAACCAAATAATTAAAAATGAATCCCCTTTTTCTTCTTCTTACCTTTTTTTCTAAAGGATGTGCTTCAAAGCTTGGCCTCTAATGAGCTATTGGCAAGAATCTACTTGAGAACACGGCTGCCTTGATGGAGACATGAGAGGTACAGAGAGACATTGGATAGAAAGAGTGTGTGTGGGAGTCGCGCAGAGGGAGGGAAGGCGAGGAACAGCTTGCGCAGGGGAAAAATGATCAAACCCTACCCATCCTTTTTGTAGAACTCCAGCATCATGTTGTCAGTGGCAACGCTGAGGGGGCGTCGGCCTTGGTCGTGCGACTGTTTGCGATCTGATTGGTCCATGTCTGGTGAGGGCATGGAGCTGTAGTTGGAGTTGTGGTTGGTGTGGATAGGGCTACCGTAGCTGCCTGTCAGGTTGAACTCAATTTCTAAGAATAGTAGAAGAAAACCAGTTCAAATCTCTCTCAAGGGAGAGACTGGAATTTGTGAATGTGTGTGTGCATGTGTGTGTGTGTGTGAGAGAGAGAGAGAGAGAGAGAGAGAGAGAGAGAGAGAAAGAGAGAGAGAGAGAGAGAGAGAGA
>JAOVVF010000025.1:17855689-17869853 GCA_028565595.1 Duopalatinus emarginatus
AGAGAGAGAGAAAGAGAGAGAGAGAGAGAGAGAGAGAGAGTGAAAGAGAGAGAGAGAGAGAGAGAGAGAGAGAGAGAAACAGATTGTGTGTCTTTCTCACCTCCTGGGAAGAACCAGTCGGCATGTTGGATGATAGGCTCAATGATACCAACTATTTGCAGAGACACTGTGGTCATCATTTCTGTCATGTTCCTTAACACAACAAATGACCCATTTAGTCTTTAAAGATGACCAATCTATACATTTTATTAAAAAAAAATTGTACATAATTCAGTAAAACAGTACCTCCAGAAATACAGTTTTCTGTTAACCTTCAAAAACTGGACTCATAATCCGTATGAAGAAAAAAAAAAAAAACAGGATAGAGACTCACGCTTCAGAATGTGTCCACAGCAGATTGGGTCCCAACACTATTGCAATGTTACCAGGTGTCATTTTGTTGGCATCCTGGTACTCAGTGAGCTTGGCTAGGAATTTAATCAAGTATCTGAGCAAAACAAAAGCAGAGTGAAAAGTGAATATATTTTCTGCAGTATGTACATACAAGCCTGCACCCTTTTCTTTTTAATTTCTTAAATTCTATCTAATAGTATCTAATATTAGCATGATAACAATCGGATGTAAAAATGGACCAAACGCAACAGCCCTTTTATTCTTGGTGGCACTGGTGGTGGCTACTACTGTATGCTGTTCCAAACTGTGATCTACAGACAGCACATCAGAAGCATAGAAAATTCACTTAAGCTTAATGCATACTCAAAGTTACTGTGTATATACTAATGCTAATACAGTAATGAGTTTGAGTATAGGTTTGATATGCATACCAAGCATGACTGAAGAACAGTATATACTGCATTATTGAATCATCGGCCCTGCTGATGACTAGATGTCCTTGTCTTTGTTGTGATACTATCATAATGTTATCCTCATAGCCTTACGAATAATGATGGCTTTTATATATACATATATACATATACCCTGAGACACTGACCTGAAGTTGTTTAAATTGACAGTTGGAAGTTTTTCGCATGCAGCCAGGAGGGTTTGGAGTCTCTTGTCCATATCTTGAACACTGGTGTGGAAATGTGGAAAATAAGCACAAGATCTGGTACATAATTTAGAGTTTGATGACTAGAACTGTAAAATGAATTACACTTTAAGTGTAAAAGTGTTTACTTTGGAGTTAATTAAAAAAACAAAGGGATTTATTAGGTTTCACAGATGTCATAACAAAAAGGATCAAATAAAATATTTCAAACATTCTCTTTTTTGAAATATTTTCCAATAATTGTATTAGGTATTATATAATTATTCCTATGTAGGTAAGTTTTATATTCAGAAATTCTACCTTCTATAAATACTAGGTGCAACAGGATTGCATTCACCTTTGCATTTAAGTATACATATATCACAATAATAAACTTAAACAACTTATTAAATTCGCAGTGACATCTTTCTGGCTATAGATCCACTGCACTGTATTTTTATGTTAAACCAGGCGCCAGTTGCTTACATTCTTAATTCAGTTTTCCCAATAAGCTTTTGTATTACATTACGGAAAAACTGTACTCTATAGTGCCATTAGGCTCCAGCAGTGAGTTGATTTGCCTGGGTTTCAATGCTGGTATAACAGCATCTACTTACTTTGAAGCCTGAATCCACTCATCATAGAGCTGAGAGGTCATTAGAGGTTCGGGAAGTTCACGAAGATACGACTTCAATGCTCCTTTAACAGTAAGAAAGGAAAGGAGAAGAAGTAAAAAGATAAGAGATAGACAGTTAATGTTAACACCTAAAATAAGGTGGGATTTGATGTGTTCTGGTACACTGATAGAGAGCATAAAGGAGATACCAAAAGTAACTGATCATCAAGAAATTCATGCCTTTGAGTTATCAGTAAGATCTGCTGATCTGCTACTATCACTCCGACCAGGGATCAGGACTGTGGCTAAAGAGGTGTGGTGTACCTGCTATAGCATGTGGATCTGCAGAGTACTCCTGGACATCAAGAACCCCGCAATCCAGAGATGCCTTTAGCTTCTTCAGCTTGGATGCTGAAGGGGCCACACGAAACAAACCCTGAGAGCACAGTGAATCTCAAGTAAGAATCTCATTTGTACTGCAATGCAAAGACTCACACATAAGCGTCGAGGCAAACAACAAACACTAAAATAGAACAGAAGTGTCAGGGAAAAACTGGTGTTGTGAAATCTCATGTTTCAATCTGAAAGGCACCACGCACTGTACATCTCCCAGGTTTATTTTTTCTTGCTACAAGATTATATTATAGTTTATTCAAATGAATCAAACTAATCTAGTATGATTTAATAGAATGCAGCTAGGTACATTTACAATACAGTAAAGACAGGCATATATATAAGATTGATGGTGTAACCGGTTTATACATATGAATTAGATAAACAATAAAAATAGATAAACAATAGAATTCCAGTAAAGTCTTATTAAACTTATCATATTATACTATGCAGTACAGTATATTATACATGTCCATTATACTGTACTGTGCTAGAAGTTTTGTGAAAATTCCTACATACACAGTCAAAGGGTTGTAGACCACAATACCTATATGAGTTTTTCTTAAGCATCCGATTTTACATCTAGGACTCTTTATTGTTATCGAGATTTATGTCCATTCCACCAGAAGAGCATTAGCGCGGTCAGACAAGGAGGTCTGGGGAGCAATCAACATTCCAGTTCATCCCAAAGGTGTCTCAGAGCTTTGTGCAGGCCATTTAAGTTCTTCTGCTCTAAACTTGGCAAAACATGTTAACAAAACATCCTATACAGTCGTGTGCTTTCAAGTTTGCGGAAAGCACATATATTGGGTATGATGGTTGGTTGTCCACAAACCTTTGGGTATATTTTTTTTATATATTGTAACGCCTTACTGAGTAAAGTTATGTAATAAAACATAAACAATAACTCCTATAGTGTGCTGTTATGTGCAGCTGAATGTAAAAGCAGCTATGTGGTTTGAGTGCTCTTCATAGACAGGCTTTTTTAATTATTATCTGGGTTTACTGTTACCACTAGACCATGTCTGTTTTAAGCATCTACAAATTCTAAAGAAATGTATAAATCTCAATTTGAAATAACAAGACCCTGTAGACTTTCCCCACTGACCCTTTGCTGGCTTGCCAGTGGCTTATGGTAATAGCTTGATTATTGTGCCAAGTATTTCTCTCTCATCACACTGATAACCACTCCAAAAACAATCCAATTACTGCTTGGTATTGGTTGATACAGTATATTAATACATAGTTTGTGATAATATTGATGTCAACAGTTATACCTCATCATAGACTTGGAACATGAATCAGAAAGCAAGAGCAAATATCCTGTGTAACCAGCAGGTTCTCACCTCCTCCTGCATGCCACACTCCAGCAACATGGTGACACACGCCTCAATGGGAAAGGCTATCTCTCTGCCACTGAGGGTCAGATGCTCTTCTAAAGGCTTGCCATAGGATGGCTTCTCTATCCAAGCCTCTGAAATACATCACAATTTACACAATGTAAATGTCTGTGCAATAGTTCAAAAATTATATAAATTCACACACACACAGACACACACATATACCCAAGGTTCATTGATATGTTATGTGACTACACAAAAAAGAAAAGCCAACAAGCTGATCTTGTTTAAGCTAGCTTTAAAGCCAGATGGAAAGACTCACCCTGGTGAGCTTTGATCTGTGGCAGAACACTCTGTAAAATCTCCAGAGACTTCCTGTGATACTCTGCTTGAATCTCTATAAGCTATAAAAGAACCAAACAATTGTTAACACCTGCCTTACTGGCCTTTGCCTGGGCTGTTATGTTTCAAGCAGCGATTCTATATTATATTTTTATATTTCATCCAAAAACGAACACTTGCCGTCTGAAAGGTGTTTGCATAGTCTATTTCTTTGGCCACAAAGTTGTACATGTCCGCTGACAACTGGTCCTAAACAAAAAAGTAAAATAAAAATAACATCCTACAAAATAATTTTTTCCTTAATTTTTATATATATATTTTTTAAATAAATTAAAGATTAAAAATTAATGGATCTGATGATTTTATTGATTTTACATAACAGGGAGTCATTCAAAAACAATTAACAATGATTACATTTTATTGTAAAATGTAAATATATATAATATATACAACAGTTAATGAAAAACTGACAGTTAAATTTAGATACCCTGCAGATCTCCATGCGATTGGCCGTCTCTTCCATCTCCTCTCGGAGTGCATCCGCTTTGGCCCCAGATGGGGGAAGATTGCTGGGGTGACTGGAGGATTTGCACGACTGCTGCCACCTATTGACAGGGAAAGTAACAGACACAGTGAGACCTTGAACAAATTATTGATACAAGCATTTAAAAACCTTCACACCTTGTCCGTGCCGAATCCATGTCCAAAACAAGCTTGGCTAGATGTTTCCTTTGTTTCTGTATGTTAGGAATATCCACCTATTTGGATAGAAAAACAGCTGAAAATGAAATCCATTTAAATAAATTCAATTAGTCCACAAGTCTCTTTATAGCTCCAGGGTCCCCGGTTTTAATTCTGAGCTCAGGTTCTGTTTGGAGTTTTACTTATTCTTTTTTTATTCTTAGAGTTTTAGTATTTTTTTTTCTTTTACTTATTCATTTATCTCTGTGGATATCTATTCAGAGGGTGTCCCCACCTCATACCTGGGATATCCAGATGCTAACCATGATAAAGTTACTGATGATAAGTGAATGAATTACCAAACAAATAATAATACATAATAAAAACAAGCAGTTTTAAATTCTTAGATTCAGTTTTAGAGAAAAATCTTTCATGTGTTCCTGCACCTGATATATTCATGTTCTGTGTAGCACCTTGGTCCTGGAGGAACATTGTTTCGTTTCACTGTGTGCTGTACACTACTGTATATGCTTTAAATGACAATAAAAACCACTTGAGATGACTTTACATACATCACATGTCTCTGATGTGCCGAGAACAATCCACTAGTCGTATAATACCTGGTCACTAGTGGTTCTGTTTTATTCCTTTTTCATTGCCATATGGGATAGAAAGCAATCATGGTTCACAGTAACAGATGGGCTATGAAATGTATTTTAAATGTATGTTACTACAAGTGTCCTTGGTCTTCCATTATAAGTAACTTTTGCTTAAACACTTTTCTTTCTTATCCACGGTAACATGGTAATCATAAGCGAACGGTAAAAAGTTTACCTCAGCCAGTACATAGAGAGGATCCACCACATCTCTCTCCATCTGGAGCTCGAAGACAATGAGCTCCTGGGCCAGCTTCTCTTCCGTATCCCCACATAGCTTCAGCATCTTACTGTAAGAATCACCCAAGAGTGAAATGTCCCAGTGTGTAATGTAGGTCTAAACTGGAACTAAAGTAACTGATAAAAAAAAACACCACATAAGGTCTTACCCTAGCAGAGAATCATCTCCTAATACTGCAGCTCCCTCTACCATACACTGAGCCAATGTGGTCAGGGGCAACTTTTTCTGATAAGAAGAAAAGCCAGGATGTTATAACATATCTTTGTTAGAAATTCAGTTAAACTCCGCTTATACCACAGCACTGTTGAATTTTCATATTTGATTGGTCAGAAGGTGTCAATTAATTTTCTATAAGAGCAGCTTGGACAGCAGTTCTGGCTGTAATTGACTGACAATTCATATTAGTGTGCCTGTTTTAACATACTGAAGTGCTGTAAAAACTGGTACAGATTGGTGCTAATTCTATAATGGTATGGGGTTTGTTTAGCTGATATTTCATGGGACATCTGGTAAGTCTACAACTGTCTCTGACAAGTAGACGCTTTGTGTGCCTTCTTTCTGGGGAGTTACACTCGTTCATGTTCTGCATTTATTCAAATACATCTGGGATGCCATGCAATGTGTACGCATCAGAATACAACAGATTTGTGGATCATTCTGCAGGAAGTATGGTGTTCATTGCCTACAGAATATTTCTGCAAGCTTGTGGAGTCCTGTGTATTAGACTGGTGTACCAGTTTTTTTCTGGGACTTCAGTGTGCATTTCTATAGTAAGAGCTCATTCGTAGAGACGTGTACTTGTTGTATGTCTGCGTTTTTATTCAGCAAAGCAAAATGTCTAACCAATGACATGCTGATGTTTTTTTTTTTAATGAGATGGTTATTTATGGAAGGCAGAAATGGGATTGTTGTTATAATGTCAGACATAACAGGAACTAATTTGTCTTGTAGAGGTTATACATTACAAGTACAAGTAAGTAACAATAAATGGTTAAAATGTATGTGCTGTTTAATACATTAAAAATTGTACATGCAAGCAAACTGATGAGGTATAAGTAGAATAAAGCACTGCAGGACAAGCTGTTGGGGAAAGCCTTGTGGTGGTCTGCTTTCTGCTTTATATTCTTTGAATATTTGACTATAACAGCATGCCCTGTTAGGTTTTATTCCTTACATATCAAAGCAACAAACCGAAGGTGATTTGACTGATCTCTTGTCCACATCGGCCCCTTGCTGTCCCTGCAGGCAGGCTGTGAGCTTCTTGTGTGTGCTGTGGGAGACCTGCTTCACCAAGTCCAGACGCTTCTCCACCTGATTTACACACAAACAGTGCTGAGGAGGTGCACAGACCCAGCCACCCACCCACACAAACTGCCAAATGAGTCACCCAATACAACATGCATGCACAATTACATTCTGCACACATATTCATGCAGGAAAAGAATCGATGTACAACACCTTATTATTGCAATAAGAACAGAAAGGACACACAAAACGTCAGGAAGGTAGAATGTCATGAGTCACTTACTTGTAGTAGATCGTCACTTAATACTTCTGTTTTTTCTGCCCTGTAATATGGAGAGAGTGGGGTAATTAGGGTGATATAGAATCAAAGCATGAAGTAAAAAACAAAGCCACTAAAAGGATCGTGCTATATGTTTCTCCAGTACTTACACAAACCTCAGCTATATTATTAATATAGTTCATAAGTGATTATTTATTTTATTTTTATAGCCAAAAACATTGGCCCTACTCTGGACACAGAATGATTATTTTAACAACAGTGTTCATGAACTGGACGACATTCAGCAATAATATTGTGCGTCAGCATATAACAGACAGTGGTCTCCACCCTCCTGTTCTGTGGCTCTGGTAAAGAATACGTCACTTCTCACCCTGGGATATGGCCCATCTGGGTGGACAGGGAACATCATTAACCCCGGAGGGTCCTACCACACCCACTCTCATGACTTCAGTGTTTTAGGATAAAGTCATGCAGCCATGGGAACCTCACAGGGTGTATAATAAGCAAGAGGGGCCAGCATACTGGGACTAAATACTGACCTGCAATTACTGAAACAGCCAAAGCAAATGTGACACCAACGACTGTTCAATCCGCATTTCGATCAGTTCTCAGTCCCAGTGCCTGCACCATGGACAGCGTGAAATTACACACGTCTAAAAGACATGTCAGAATGGTTGTGCAGGGTCTGTTCTCACATTCTGTCAATGCTCTGGATCTGCTTGCACCGAGCCTTAATCTAATAGCATGACCCATATGCCTTGTACATAAACACAGCAGAAGTAGTTGCCATGGCAGCTAATGTCTCAGAATGAAAATAGACAATAACACATCTGGGCTAGGACAGCAAATATGTGTTATGGTTAGACAGAAGCTGTCGGTGTTAAGACAGATATGGACTAAATGAGCCATAAGAGACAAAGTTGTTTGCATGACTGTGATGAATATGTGGTGTCTAAAGAAGCCATATAGTAGGTTTGTGAATATCTCGTTCAACAAAAATATATTATTATTATTATTATTACTATTATTATTATTATTATTATTCTCTGGAATTATTTGATGCAAATTATAAGGGTGTAATTTGATATAATACATAATACATATTATATACTGTGTGTGGTCTCTCAATGCAAGGCATTTCTAAAATCACCTCTGGTTCATCACTTAGTTGCTATTGTAGCTTACCTGGAATTCAAAGTGCTTCACTAAAGCAGACCTTATGTTTTGGCACTGCTTTTCTCAAGATAATATGTTAGCACACAAGTATGCCTAGTAAAGTCCTCCCTTGATTTAAAATAATACGGACACTATATGGGAAGTGTGGGCTTGGTTAGGCTTTAGAAACAAAAATACAACAACAGCGGTACATTCTCATATGAGGTCTGACAATCTGAAATTGTCATATAGGTTGGAGCATGTGTATGTGTGTATGATGGCAAAAACCTAACATCACAGCCAGTAGTACTATATAATTCTTGAACGTATGTACATATATGAATGTTTACAACTTCATTCTTTTCACATAATGATTTCCATTTACAGACTCAAAGACATGCTCACAGTACCAGTTATGATCATACAGATTCTGTGCTACTTTTATTTCAATATGTGGGCTCGATGTTATGGTAACATTTCCATATATAATCTTATTCCTTCTGGTCTGCAATCTGCAGACAGACCTTGTTAAATATTTGTGAGCTATGTAAGTATACTGTGGGAGTATGCCAGTCAGTATCTTAAAAAATACAAAATAAAAAGTAGAAAATCTAAAAATGGATCGAAACACAAAATCCGAATGCAATGAGTGTTTTGCTCTGTGAATTAGACATCTTCAGAGACACGATCGCTGATTTGTGGGTCTAAGTTTTCCATCTGGCCTTTGACCTTTTGACTGCCTCATGTTTCCAGTAATAAATAATAAAGAAAAAATATAATACAACATGCTGCCTGGAACAGATGCTGCTGAAAGCCAGAATACTGCAAAATCCCATGCAGATAAACATAAACTGGCAACACTAAAGAGTAAAAGACTAAAGAGGAGCACTGAAGAGTCATATGACTGACCTGGTGCTCCTGCTGGCAATACTGCTTTGGTGGGATTGGGCCAATCATACTGACCACCACCTAACTTGGGACAGAATAACCAAGGCTCTAATTTGGGACAGAATAATTAAAGAATAAAGCACTGAATCTCATAAAAGCTTTTTATTGCCTCTGATACACACAGTCATAGTGCCCTACAGAGTACTGTATTAAAATTGTATACAAGAACTATTATTATTATTATTATTATTATTATCATCAATGATAATAATAATAATAATAATAATAACAATAATAATCCAAACAAACAGGCGCAACCTCACTCTCTCCGTTCTCCTTCCTCTCTGTCCTGTAGTGGCTTCCAGGTATTGTCCCATGATTTGGTCCACACCAACACAGCCAGTCTGTGTAATAGCTATTACGCTGCATTTATTTAAAGACCAACAGAGACTTTTGTAACTGAGGAGAAGAATGGGTTTACTTTTGGCATCCTTTTAACAGTAACGCCATCAAGACTCCGATCTGACGCCAAATGGCCCATAGTGTCAGCAGTACTTCTGCCATCTGTTCCTGTGCCCTATTTCTTCCGCCTTGTTTGAATCACCCTTAAGGTTTAAACAGAGCCCTGTAAAGTCAGCTGTAAAACGTAAGTCATATTTAGGTTTGTGATGACATAATGTTTTTTATCTTCAAACAGTGCGATGCAAATTTTCATCTGATCGTCTAGCTTTTAAATGCTTTTGTCTCTAAATAAAGAGGATGTCATACCACAGAACAGGAGGATACTCAAATTTTACAGAGTCTCTTTCCTATGTACAGGCCTATGCACCCACATTGGGTGTGAGGAAATGAGCTTTAATGATGTCAGTGATTAGTGTCCCAGATAGCAGGCCAAGACTTGAGGATATAGTCATGGGAACTGGGGCATTTCTGGTAGAAGTGACCTAATAAGATGCTGCCTTTTAAAGAGCTGATCCACATGTAGCCATAAGGATAGGTAAAAAGGCAGCCTAGAATAAAAAAAAACAAAACAGAAATAAGCCACAATTTTTTTTGTGCAGTGGAGTTAGGACAAATTTTTAAATCTCTGAACATCATTAGACAAAATTATGCAAATAAGTTCTTGTTAACTAGTCCCTGCTGGCTTTCATTAAACATCTGCTGTGTTAGCACTTGGGGGAAAATATTCCTACTAAAAAAAACACACACAAATATAGATCTTCTAAGGCTGTCTGCATTTTGCATACATTTATGAAGGTCAGGATCTTGGCAGACCGGTTGATGACTAGTAAAACAGAGGCAGCCATACAGGGCATGGTAAAGGCCACTGATAAAAGCAATAGACAGGTAGTCACAGTAATTCTGCTACTGCCAAGAATGAGCTAATTTCATTGCAACGATTACTTGAGTGGTGGACACTCACTGGGATTAAAGCTGTAGACCGCCATCAGTTATGGCGTACGCATTCTAGAGAGGAATTTCCCTTTAGATATCAGGCTTTAAATGTTGCAAGGCCATATCAAACACTGGCTGGCAAACAGGAAATGATGCTTGTGTGTACAGAGAGGGCAAGGCTCAAGGGCTCAGGACTATTACATATACAGTGATTATAAAATGTCTACACATCCCGGTTAAAATGCCAAGTTTTTATATATCTAAAAAACAAGACCAAGAATTTCAGAACATTTTCCACCTTTAATGTGACCTATAATCTGTACACATTTAGGGGGGAAATAAGAATAACAAACATACAAGAATGTGGTTTCTTTAATGTATAGCTCTTTATGACAGAATTAATCATTTTGGTTAAGAGTCTATCAGTATGGCACATCTTGACTTGGCGAACTTTGTCCACACTTCCTTGCTCCAAATATGTGAGATGCAAGGGCATCTTCTGTGCACACAACCCTCTTTAGATAACCCAACGGATTTTCAGTTAGATTCAGATACCTCTTCATCTATAGCTTGTTTTGTTCACCATTCCCTCCACTTTGACTAAAAAGGAATGTGACCTCCGCATTTAACCCATCCGTGCAGTGAAACACACATACACCAGTGAACACTAGGGGGCAGTGAACACACTTGCCCAGAGCGGGGGGCAGCCCCAAACCACGGCGCCTGGGGAGCAGTTAGAGGAGTTAGGTGCCTTGCTCAAGGGCACCTCAGTCTTGCCCTGGGTGGGGATCGAACCCACAACCTTCCGGTCACGAGACTGGTTCCCTAGGCCACGGCTCCCCCGACTAAAGCTCCAGTTCCAGCTAAGGAAAAAAATCCCAAAGCATAATGCTGCCACCACCATGCTTCATTGTACGTATCGTGTTCTTTTGGTGATAACTTTTTGGAATTTGTGCTAAAAAGGTCAACCGTCGTCTCCTCAGACCATAAGACATTTCCTGTTGGCAGACTTGATGTAGGTTAGGATGTAGGAATAGAGATTATTGCACATGTAATACACAACTAGTATTTCTAAGAAATCTATGCAGCTCTTTTAATATTGCTGTAGCCCTCTTAGCAGCTTCCAGAACCAGATTTTCTATTGTCTTTTGATCATTTTTGGAGGGATATCCAGTTGGAAATTGTCCTTGGAAATATTTTTGTACTCTTATCCTGACAGATAGTTTTCCACAATGAGATCCCTTTGATGCTTTGTAAGCTTGTTGCAGATCATGACTATATAAAGTTCAGCTATTTTTACAGAATAGCTGAACTTTATATGGGGTTAGTAAGAGTCATTGTAATTGACGGCAGATTTACTTACAATTACAGGTTAATTCTGAACACAGACACATCTCAAGTTATAAAAGCATCTGCACACTTATGCAACTACACAAAAACTTGGCATTTTAACAAGGGTATGCAGACTTTTTATATCCACTGGGCCTTTTTTTGAGGTGTGTATGCAAACACTGAATATGAAATTTCTCATAGCTTAAATAAAAAGGTCTCATAGCTGAAATTCTAACAATTAACAACAATCAGTAAGACAGAGACAACCATGTGTCTCACCTCTTTCTTCTTCTTTTTTTCACAGTTGACAAACATGCCCACTACCTGATGAGAATGAGCTGCAGTTGATAACATTGAATCTGCAGTGTATAAATATCGTGGCTGATGTAACCAATGCATGAGTGTTTGCTGTATCTTTTCATAGTGTTTCCATGGAAACACTGGTCTGCTTTGGCACTGTTATGGTATGGGAAGAGAGTAACCATTAGCACAAGTAGCATTCTTGCAAAGCATCAATAACACATTAGCAGTTGGACATCTTAGCAGCATCTACATCTACATAAACTCGTTTAACACCACATGTGGCCTGGGCGCTAATCCAGTTTCAAATACAGTCCCAAATGCTCCTGTGTTCTTTATTACTAATATCCTTATTTCCTTCCCTTGTTTTTAGCCCCTGTCTTAAAAACGTCCATGCACTGAAACAACCCACAATTTTCTTAAAATAAGTTTGAGGATTGTTAAACTTAAAACATCGGTTGTCCTGGACACTTTGTACTTTGCATCATTATATAAGCCGCTTATCCTACTTCTCCTGGTACTAGTATCTCCAATTCACCCATCCAGACACAGTGAGAACATATAAAGTCCACACTGTTGGCTGACGTGAATGAAACCCAAGCCTTTCATATACATAATGAAAAATACATCTTAATATCAGCTTAATATCAGACACATTCATCCTGGCATTTTACCTCCAAACATAGATGAGTTATAAATTCATGAATAGTGCATGTGTGCATAATGACAGATGAATAAAACAAAAGCTGGAGTGGCGTGTGGTGCAGGGCTCCAAGCTGGTGGAAGTGCTCCTCCTCCTGCACACTGCAGACCCCAACTGAGCAGATCTGACCCGAAGAGACTGTTCACGCGGCTCCATCATGCCGAGCTAATACACCCACACACACTCGCACACATACAGACAGAGCAGCTATATCCTGATCACACTGGGAGAGAAAGAAAGAGGCCTGCAGCGTTGGCGTAGAACTGGGAGGTGTTTTTTTTATTTTTTTTTATGAAGGATCTGCTTTTATAATATTTGTATTCAGAATACATTTTCATCTGCCATAAAACCTACTGAAGCACTCCATCATGACCAGGCTAGTGTAAGGACAGGAGGAAATGATAAAAGGACTTAACTGTCCTGAAAATTAACTCGCCACTCTGATTTATGCAAGAAACAATTTAAAGACACAAGCAACACAAATCCAATAGTGTTTTATTTCTCTTATGCCATAACATGTTTTTTATTTCATGATTAGCTTCCTGTTACCACTTATGTTATAACTGCTACAAACTGTTCCTTCGCACTTACCTCTGACTTTTACACAGCACTGATACTGGAGACTCTTTCCAAGTATACATCAGTTCACAAAAAGCGTAACCATATCTACAGTTCATTTATTTTGGCGTGTTCACAGTCGAAATTGTTACTATAGCAATAATAACATGCTAGAACAAGCGCATTAATATAAACCTTGCTGTCTACTGTCTGAGTCATGCTGCTCTAAAAAAATCAACATTTACTGACCATTTTAAATCGAGCATTCAATAGCACTGTGGTATAAAATGCAACAAAAATTAACCTTGGAAATAGAGGTGGTTAATAGGATTAATGTTAGTTAGTAACAGTGATATGTTATAGCCATACAGGTTAAGCATGATTCCTTAATAGCTAGTAACAATTTGGTTAAGGCTTTATATGATAAACAGTTACTCTCTAACTCATTTATTCATTATTTAAGTCGCTCATCCTGCTACTGGGTCATGGGGGTTGTTGAAGTCTATCCAAATACTTATTGGGCAGAAGGCACGGAAACACTGGACAGGTTGTCATTCCATCACAGGGAAGAGACACAGACTTAGACATCATTCATGCATGCACATACGTCCATGCACACACACACACACACACACACACACACACACACACACACAGGGGGCACTCATAGGCTTGTGGTTAAGTAGGTCCGCTGTTTGATCCCTGCAACCGACATGACTTGACTGAAGTGTCCTTGAGTAAGACACTTAACCCTCAACTTTTCCCGTACACCATGATAAGAACTGTCCACCAATCTAGGTACATGCGCTCACTGCCCCTAGTGTTTTCTGACTAGTGTGTGTGTTTCAGTCCACAGATGGGTTAAATGCTGGGGTCAATTCAGCTGCACAGTGGTCAGTGAGTTCACTTTCACTTCACATACCTAGGCTGCGTCTGAAATGGCATACTTGAATACTACCTACTAGTTTGGAGCAAGTATATACTATTTAACCGCTAATCTAGTATACAATTC
>JAOVVF010000025.1:17898365-17917488 GCA_028565595.1 Duopalatinus emarginatus
AATAATAATAATAATAATAATAATAATAATAATAATAATAATAATAATAATTATTATTATTATTATTATTATTATTTAAGTTTTAAGTCTAATTAGGATAGTATAATAAGGATTATAATGAGTTCGGCTCTTGGCTCTGATTGGTCAGTGTGAATGCGCTAACTCCTCCCTCTTTAACTGAGCTCTTTTGATGCCAGTATCTCTATACACTCATGTCTCACTTTACGGTGGAGGACAGGGGACAGTGCATCTCACATACTTAACTTTACCATTCCCTGTAACTCCTGCCTGGTTTAAAGTGTCATGAATTTAACTTGTCGCAGGGAATGCACTCTGATTTAGGGCAATGTCTACATGTCTTGGGGATTTTTGCGGCGGTTAGGGGGACACAAGTTTGCCACCATGCGTAACGGGACCCTGACGCGTGAGCGGCGCTCCTATGGAATATAGCCTGCTGTTTTGTCAGACGTCCTGCACTGTTTCGTGCCACCTGGGGAAAAGTAGACTGGTGTTTGCGTGCATCATGCTCACACTTTGGGCGTACATGCTGTATTGCTGCGCTGGTTATTGCGCTTCCGTGCCGAGGTTCGCGGTGGACACGGTCGGGATGAGGACGAAGCCGGAGACTGCTGTGGACTCGTTAGTCAGCTCGGGAACGGACGTTTACTCCAAATCGCACTCGAGGGACTTGTTAAACAACGAAAACGAGCTGGACAGCAGAGCAGACGAGTGGGATGAGAGCAAAGGCGCCGTGGAAGAGGGCACGGCAGCGACAGGTGCCTACAATGGGACAGAGACGAAAAAACTGCCCCAGGCCATCATCATCGGGGTGAAAAAGGGCGGCACGCGCGCGCTGCTCGAGTTCCTGCGCGTGCACCCTGACATCAGGGCAGTGGGCGCAGAGCCGCACTTCTTTGACCGGAACTATGATAAAGGACTGGAGTGGTACAGGTGAGAGTTAGATCCTGAACATACTGCTAAACACTATTAGAAACAAAGGTACCAAACTGTACTTTCCACCTGGAATAGGGTGGGGTGGTACCATCAGTATCTTGGATCTTTAGTATTCTACATAGATAGATATTAAAGACTGCTAGACGACTAAAAGCTGATTCTAATCGTAACCCTAACACCTGCTGCACCAGGTAAAGATGTATAATAAAGATCTAAAACATGCTTCTCTGATGGCTCTATCCCAGCAACAAGAAACAGTGTGAAAATGAATCAATTCAGTATTACAGTAAGACCTAGAATACAACAAACTATTGGTCAGCACTGTAATTGTAAATCAGTGATGATGATGATGATGATCGTAATGATGATAATAATGATAATCATAATGATGATATTGATAACAATAATCAAAATGATAATCATGACTGGTCCTATAGAAGCGTCCCCTTGAATTTGGATTTTATTAAGCATTTGGATTTCACTATGGACATATGGCCATTGTGCTGCTAAAACCTCCACTTCAGATTAATTCCAGTGGATTAAATAACAGACAGAGTGTTTTACTAAAAGAACAAGCTTTTTAATTAAAGAACAATTTGGGGTGTGTGTGTGTGTGTGGGGGGGATTTCTGACGTATATGTTACCTATTGTATTATTATTTTACAATCATTTATATAACTGTGAAAATTTTCAGAAAAGGCACAATGACAATGTTGAGGTTATGATAGCCTACATTAAAGCATGTCCTGTCCTGTTTCTGTATAGTTATACTACTTAGAGCTAGAGACACTTTTGGATGTCATGTCATAAAGGCCCAAATGATTCACCTTTAAACGGGTAGCCTCATGATTCATTATCCATTTGTGCTACTGTTAAAGTTTGGGAGATGATTGCTTTATATTAAACACTCACATCATACATTGTTAGTCACATTTATCTTGTAGATAGCTCATGTACACATAAATATACTGAAATATAATACTGGTGCAGGTACAGGAAATCCTGCTTTGACAGCCTAAGAAAGATTTACTGCTTTTTAGTGATGGGTGACGGGGTCATTCATGTTACTCTGTGTGTAGGATAGCCCCTTCTCAGAATATTTCTTCCCACATAGAGCAGTCTGCTAATGGTGAATCAGACCTAAACTGAACTTCAGTAATCACAAAACAAACACAGCCTTTGCAAACACACTGACTGTGTAATGCAGCATACGGTCAGTTTTTCTTGCACAACACTACTAGTCTGACCCTTTCTTTACATTTCTGGGAACATTTATTATAGTAATAGTTTTTGTGTGTCTCTTAGACTATTAAGAATGTCAAGTGATATGTGATATGAGATTTTATATATTTTTATATCTGTTTTTAGGGGTGTAACAATAAGACTGTTTGGATCGATGCCCTGATTTAAAACCGAAATGACTCATTGCAGCTATAAATTGATTACTCTTATAATTGATATTGATAAATTATTAACCAAAAAGGGCAAACAACTGGTGAAATAAATTAATACATTCATTCATTCATACATACATACATACATAAATAGCAGTGAATGGGTTAATAGTCTACTAAGATGCCTGTAACTCTGAGTCTTTTCAAATAATTCTTCTCTACATAATTATCCTTTGTGAATGATAGGCCTACTGTATAAATTTGGTCCCGAAATGATTAGAGGCTAGTAATTTCTATGGTATTGTAGAAGATTCAATGGTACTGTTGAATTAAAGTTTATACCCATAGTATATTTACTGATAAAATCAGCAATGGAATTTTCACTGTGAGTGAGTTGTGTACTATGTTTGTATGTACTACCGCTTATGAAGCTTGCAATTTGTGGCCAGTGTCTACAGATCGTATGTGTTTTACAGGTTGTATGTGCTCTATCACACCTTAAAGTGCTTAATACTAATCAATTACTTTTAGAGAAAGACACAGCTGTATTCATTTTATATGTGTATGTAGCCCATAGAATAAACATAGCTTAGATTGATCAACTATGTTGGAGTTAAGTCAAGTGAAAAACAGCTATAATGAATACTGCTTTGTACAGTAGTAGTACCAATATATTTTGTGGTGATGCTGCTGTGGTTGAATGTTGTAATAATGGTTTTAGTGTATTAATGGTTTTAAGCCAGCAAGTTCAGGGCAGCAGCATGCTCAGTGCCCTCTTCCCTAAGCCAACGCCACTGTCTAATTAAAACATCTCTGCATGAGGAAGCCTCGACAGCACCATGTACTGCTGCCTGACCTCCACCAGCAACTCGCACATTAAAAGCTCCCTAATGACTGTTCGGAGCACTGCTTTCATTGTTAGTCTACACCACTTGTAACTCCTGTTTGACCCCGTGAACTGTAATAACACCACAGCTTTTCGCAGACCGACAGTCAGCATTGCTGCATGCAAACATAAATGTTTAGGGAGTTGTTAATGGAAAAGAGTGGGAGTGAAGAGTCTTGGTCCACTGGTTGCACTCGGATGAGCCAGAGTGGTGGATAGCTGCCCTTATCCAGCAGACCCTATTGAATAGTTTTTAGAGAGAAGCCTAGAGAAAGGAGCATGTGGTCAGGAGCCAGTGCCCCCTGCGGATACATTCAGCTAGACTTGCTCTGTTGGTGAAACATAGTGAAGACAGCCGTGTGTTTCTGCAGAAGCTTTGGACACAACGGGGTTTTCAGCAATAAATTTGACATTCATGGAGTCAACAATGCAGTAATTTACTTATTAGATATCAGCGTCTTGGTGTGTTCCAAGTTAATGTTTCATTAAAGCTTTCACTTAGACAAAGTGCTATAATATGAAATAATCAACACCTTTATAAGCATTGTTCATTTTCACAATTTCTGGTGGAGTGTATTAAAACAGGCATCACTATATATTCGTGAGAGAGCAACAGATGTTTGCAGTAAATTGAGAGCGTCGCTATTGAGATCTCAGCAGAGGCAGCCGGGCTGTGAAAAGGAGGCGTCAGAGCCCCTGAGGTCTGCATTAACCCTGGCGAGAGAGAGAGAGCACACAATTAGAGTGAATTGTGCTGTTTCTTCCTTCACTTTGTATGCAAATGTGCTCAGGAGGGTGAAAGTGGATTTTTGAGGAACACAGCAGGAACTTTTTTTTTTTTTTTTTTAAAAAAGGACCTGAAAACATTTGGCCCAGTGAGTTTCTAAATCCTAGACAGTTGTGGACCTGTGGAACTTTTCTTATTCTTACACATATTTATGGAGAAAATGTACCCCTCTGCTGAGTAGGATTATAGTTCAGATTAAATTTACAGATAAAGTCTTTGCTGCACTTTCTTCAGCAGAACTATTCAACAGGCAGCCCACAAACCAAATGTGGTCCTTATCCATGGTGTAAATGGCTTGCTAGCCTGCTGCCACTGAACTTAATAAATCAAGTCAAGTGGTTTTTATTGTTATTTCACAGTACACAGTGAAACGAAACAATGTTCCTCCAGGACCAAAGTGCTACACAGAACAACAAACTACACAATGCAGTGTAAAGTGCACATGTGCAGTAGCATGTTCATTGATGCAAGACGATTTACAAGAAATACATAAGACAATACAATAAATATATAATTTACAGTACAGTTAGCCCACTGGTAGTGGGAGCAGTAAGGTGCATTTATGTATATTGTGTTATCATCATAATAATGAATAAAAAATATGTACATATATAACTTGAAATTCAGTATAATTTACAGTTATTCATATTGTCAGTAGCATATAGTGCTAAATCTGTAAACTAGTTAATCTCTGTTAAACTGCTTTAGAATGTTCAGTCTATTATTTTAAAGCTTTAAATTTGAGTAGTTTTGTACTTATTGTAGGTAACAAGCCGCATTATACTTAACAGACAAGTTTAGCATAATAATAACTCCTCTTTCTTTCTATGTTCCTTTATTAGCATTTATCTTAAAACTACCTTATTGAAGTGTGAGGAAGCTTGCAAGATAATTTACAGACAAGTTGTAATTACATAAATATTCAATCCATTGCTGTGAACCCACTAAATTAACTTCTAGTAAAAAATTACACATCATTAGCACATTTTGCTCTGCTGAGTTTGTGGCCCTGGGTTTATTGCTTTGTTTTTTACCCAGTAGTGGAATAACAGAGACAAGCTCTTTTTTCAATCTTTCAATTGAATTACTGTCCACAAGATTTTAATTTAAAACTTAATTCATTTTGGTGGGCTGGATTCAAATCTTTAATGGGCTGAAACAGGCTATAGAGTTAACATCCCAGTTGTATTACATTCACAAATGTTTTCTAAAAGTAAGCTTAAAGAGAAGAGAAGAGAAGAGAAAAAATACTTATATACATATATATTTTACACAAAATACATTCATACCTTTAATACAACCACATAATCTGGTGGAAATTTCAACAGTGAGAACATGTGTTGTGTGTTTATGGTGGTGGTTGTGCAGCCCTTATTCTTCTAGTTTTTAGAGTAGAGTGTTTCTGCGATTGTACATTTTAATGCACAATTTGGCAAAAATGTGGGAAAGTTACTAAATAAATTTTCTAAAAGTGGGACGAGGTGACATATTGTAGACATATAATCTGCCCACACCATCCCACATTGTCTTTGATTCAGGTCTGGAACATGTCCCAAAGAAACTGTCAGATTATTTGAAGTGGCTGCATACCACCACCTCATGTCACCTCTTGTGTGGTTTAACAAAGAAGGACGTTCTCAGAAGAATTCCTTCTAATTCCAAACACACACACACACACACACACACACACGACCACACACATGCCCACATACACACACATCTTTTCATGCACCACCACATTGTGTCTCAACCAGGATACATTTTACCTTAAAGCAGTATGCTGAATGAGCTACATAAACACTTCATGTATTCAAGGACAGAAAGCCTCCCTTGAACTTGTGTATCACTAGCATGGGTTTCTGCTAGCATAATAACAACCCAGTGAAGGCCTGTATTCTGGTGCAAATTAGTGCTTTGCCACTTCTGCCACCCACTCACCATCTCATTAGAGCATTCTGAGTGAACTTCACACCACCAAACACTCAGCGCACTTAAAGCCTCCCGCTTGAGCTTTTGAACGTGCGACCTGATAGCAGCTAGTGTAAACACAGGTTTTTGAGACAGCTCTTCAAACACCAGCTTTGCAGGATTCATATCTGCAGACATACCTCACCTCCTCCCAAGACACAACACGACTCCAACTATGCACACCAGAATCTATGCACACCAATTTGCCTGTACATTTGTATTCTTTAGAAAAGTGAGGGTGAGCGTTGATTTAAGCAAGTGACAAATCCACGGTATGACAAGCAGCATTTGATTAAGATTTTTAAATTTCTATCAAATTCTATAAAAATTCTATACCATTTAGGTACAATGTAGACTTTCACTTCACTTAATTCCTACCTGCAACCCATTCCCATTTGATTTGCAAAAACTCAACACTTTTGTCCTATCCTGTGGTTTTACAACCTGTCTGTAAATTTGTACAGAGACATTATGAATAAAAATAAAGCCTGGAACCAAGTAGCACAGATTGCTGGTGCCTGTGGTGAGTGTTCATACATAGCTAGTACATGTAGCTTGCTTTACTATGTTCACACTGATCTAATTTGTAATTAATTAGGTTTAAAATGCTATATATAAATGCTGTTCTGTCCTAGCTGGAGATAGCTTATTATCCTTAGGCACTCTGAGAGAAGGCTCTGCATCTGCATCTAGGCTACATTGACTAAGCTGAACAAATCTCCCCCAATAGGGAATCACATTTTGCGTTTAAGGTGTCTGTTTGGAGAAATGACTCTCATAGCTCTAATCCGTGTTTGTTTTGCTTGGGGACTAAGTGTAAATTTGGATCTGTAGTAAGTTTCCCAGTCCCTCGGGCTGCCCAGAACAGCCCCTGGCACTCTGGTTGTGTATCCAAGAGATGGGGAGGATAATTGCAGCAATACTGATTTGCAGCGTCTTCTCCCACATGCCTCTCTCTCATTAGCTTGGTGCTTTTTTCCAGCCTCTGTGATAATGATAATGGTCTAGAGAGATTTTGAGAGAAGGAGAGATAGATAGGGTGTGCGAGAAAGGAGTGGTTTAGAAGATTCCACTGGAATATACACCATGCTGTGTTTAATGTGGAAGTCGATTAAGGAGGACTACTCAATGCAATTCATCTTGGCGCACTTACCTCCCTTTATTTAACTCCTTATAATATAGTGTATTCTTTCCTTCTGTCTCTCCTCCTGTCCACCATTTCTCCATCTCCCATTAAATAGTTTTATGTTTTTTTGCAGTAGCGGTACTTAACAGCTACCAACTGATATCTGCACAGTGTTAGTTGTAACCATGCTGACAGTTTAGGGACAGTGACTTCTCCTTTTGTGTTAACGCTTCAGTATATATCCATAGCACTTGCTGATTTTACACTGAATATTTGCATGCCTTTAAAAAACATTAAAAGAAGGCATGGAGGTAAAATTGGTACAAGACAATATAACATATATTTTGAAATCTAATCAATTACCCGTTTCAGTGATTAGCAGATTTAGGTGAAAAAGCACTGATATCTGCCAATGATAGTATATACCAGTTCAATATGATATCGCCCAGGAATAGCGTTTCCTTATTTGTCTCTGGAGTTCTGTCCCCCCATATTAGCTACATGGACCTGCCTGATGCTGCAAAGCACCTTACTCTGCCTGAATCCCACTTGGCCTGCATCAGCCATTCCCTGGATGCAGACTAAAGTTAAAGGGCTAGTTTCCCAATTATAGGACCAATCGGACCCTGCTGACTGAGCCAGCAAGGGAATAACTATTACACAGGCTCAGATGTGTACAAGATTATATCTAATGAAATTCTCCATCCTGCATTTATCTCAGAGGACCAAACATACAATTGAAAGTGTAATCTAGTGCATTGTTCTGAATGTTTGCAACATATTTCTAATGTATTTTTTCTTTATAACATCTTTAGTACATAATGGTTAAAAACCATAAGGCACTGTATTGTGCTTATTATCAGTGAGGAAATGAGTATTTCTTTATATATGGTGACCTAGAGATGATGTCACTGATATAAATTACATGAAGGATATGAGTTACATTAACATGAACATAAGGGGACACTTGTTTTTTTTTTCCTTCTGTGCCTAAATATAACTCCAGTAATGAGGTGTGTCATCACCACTCTGGGTTCCATATGAGACAGATGGCACACATGCTGTAGGTCTTTGCCTCTGTTAAATCTCAACCCACAGTTCAGAGTGCTAGCAGTTCTTTATAGAGGCTCTGATTTCTCTAAGTGGCAGTTGGTTATGGATCATAAAAACTCATTTCCAAATGATACTGCCCTAGGGTCTGAGCAGGATTAACCTACTACATCATGTCGCTGAGACAGCAAGTAGCTGCAGGGCGGAAAATAATGTGGATAGCTGGAGTACTCCTGTAGATATTTACAGGATTCATCTTCGTTAATAACATCACTGTCTTGTCTTCCAGAGAGCTGATGCCTAAGACTATAGAGGGCCAAATCACCATGGAAAAGACCCCCAGCTACTTTGTGACAAAGGAGGTCCCAGGCCGAATCTATGCCATGTCGAAGGACACTAAGCTGATTGTGGTGGTGCGGGACCCAGTTACACGAGCCATTTCAGACTATACTCAGACGCGTTCCAAGAAGCCCGACATACCCTCATTTGAGAGCCTGACTTTCAAGAATGCAACAGCAGGTGTGATTGATGCCACATGGAGTGCCTTGCAGATTGGTATGTATGCCCGACACCTGAAGCGCTGGTTGCAGTTCTTCCCTCTCAGTCAGATCCTGTTTGTGAGCGGTGAGCAACTAATCACTGACCCAGCTGGTGAGATGGCACGTGTGCAGGACTTCTTACACTTGAGGAGGTTGGTTACTGAGAAACACTTTCACTTTAATCCAGCCAAGGGCTTCCCATGCCTGAAGAAGCCAGCAAGTAACAGCAAGCCCCACTGCCTTGGCAAAACCAAAGGACGTACCCACCCAAACATCCACCCGACTGTGGTGCGACAACTCCAAGACTTCTACAAGCCATATAACAAAAACTTTTACCTCATGACTGGGCAGGATTTTGGCTGGGATTGACAGAAAAAACACTTTATAAAAGATTTTATTTGTGTAAAAAGAACAGAAATCTATTTTATGATAATTTATTGCAGTCATTTCATTTTATGGAAATTGGTGAGCTTATTATTTAATAGGTTTGAGTAATTGCATTACCAAATTGGGAACTTTGTAGTGAATGACCAATAGGAATTCAAATGAGGAGAAATGTCCCTGAAAAGAAGACAAAAGCACAATGAAATTAGTAACGGGTAAACAGTGAGCCAGTCTTGTGTAGAGAAAATGCTCTTTTTCTTCAGTCCATCCATCAAGGAATAGCATCTCTTTCAATGTCCATACAATTCTTATCCTTTGAAGCCATGCATTTTAGACCCTAATCAAATTTTTCCAGGAGACCATTATCCCATAATCCTTTTTCATCATTTGATTAATCTCAGAGAAAGGGTCTATTAGGATGGGTTAGTTTTGGGTGCCAGCTGATCCACTACTAGTTCAAGTTGATCAATACAGTAACCAATACACAGACCAAAGCTATATAAAAAGTCAGTCAGTCATTATATTGATTAAACCCTGGAAGGATTCCATAGACATTTTTAAACGGATTTTATTTGGAAACAGTGCTTAATGTGCTTATGGAGTATAATTTGTATAATTATATTTTTATAAGTGTACAATTCTACCAGAATCCTAGAAACTATTGAGAATTTAAACTAGGTCTAATGTTGCCAAAATTTGCAGCCCTTTTTGACCAGGGAGTTAACAGACCTCTCTATACCATAATCGAGTGTTTCGTACATCCGACGGTGAGGTTATAGTGTCATGTCCTTGGTATTTTGTTAAAGAATGGGATAGGGAGGACAAATACTCCCAAATTCTTTGGCAGAGCAGAGCCGGACCATCTGACCTATTTGGATGACCTCAGAAATGGACTTTGGAACTAAACTGAATAAACAAATAAACTGAAATTCTGATTAAGCATTTGCTTATTCAGCATATGTTTGTGACAAATGTAAATGGTTTGATTTAAGGTGATCAGAGGACATTGTTTAAACTCTCTGGGAAAAAGAAAAGCGTAACATTAATCTTGCTATTTCATAACACACTGTATTTTTAAGAGTTTATGTTAAGAGAGAAACACTATGAAGATGTACAACAAAATGAATTGTTCAGTTTAAGCCGTAAGTTATATTTTCAGACACAACAAAAAGGGAAAAAAACAATTTCTTTGAACAGTAATTTTCTTAAATATGTATGCATTGGTGGTTGAGTTTTATTCAACCATTTTAAAAATATTACATTTTCACTTCTTATGGCTTTCCAGAGTAAGCTGTTCAATTTGAATACTCTATTTATTGTGGTATTCAAATGTTTTTTTTTTTTCAACTTTAAACTTAAATTCTTTCAGGAGATTGAGATATTGAATACTTTATTCTACAGTATTCTTCTGAAATGATCGAATAAATCTATTTTACCAAAATTCTTGGTCTTGTCCACTTGTTTTCTTTCATGCAAGCACTAGCCAGGATAATCTGGCAGAGTTTTGTCACAGGACAGAGAGTTCTGTCCTGTGTTACAGTTTTGGACTAAAGCACATGGATTAATCTAGTGTTACTCTATCTTTGAGAATGAGCTCCTGTGCGGCTGCCACAGAGCACTATATGTGAGTACAGTGGGGCTCCATCATGTATTCCATTAAGTCAGCCAACTAATGAGCACAAGTACCGCACAGTTGCTTCTGAGTTATAACTAAACCCACTGAGCTGCATCTAATATGTGGAGCACAGGGAACCACTGTGGACTTTTTTCTTTTAACTAAGTGTTTCAACATATTCTAAAACAGTTTTGTCATCTGTTTTAAATTCATCACGATTGTGATCAATCTACAGTTGTCACAGTGGACTGAAGGTCTGTAGCTTGTGGAGTATGTGCGGGTGCACCAGTCTATATAGTGTGCTTGGCCTGCCTAGTTTCTACTTCATGATATTTGCTGCTAAATTCCATCAGTTCACGTCTGAAACAAGATTCTCTGGTAGCTCACTGAAAAACATTTAGCAGAAAACCATTATTAGCATTTTTCTGTATCCATATCTCATTTACCAGTTCACAGCAAAAGGGCTCTTATATTGTAGCAGACATGGTAGTATGTGTGTGTGTGTATCTGTAAGGGTGTAATGCGATGATACTGTCTGTATCTGTATTTTTGTGTTTATCTCTATTAAATCAGAATAAAAACATGGTAGCAAGGCTTCAGGTACAAAATACACACAGCAATACTTCGCAATGAGTCATAGTTAAAAGAGGGGGGTGTATCAAAGAGGCTTTTGTGCTGAGGGATACAGTCCATGGCGGCCATGTTTGTAGAATGCAGTGCATTCTAGGAAAGTGGAGTTCTGTGTGGATTCTGGCGATAACTGTGATAGGTCTTTCTTTGTCCCGCTCACTCACAGTTATGTCATACTTCTTACAAAATTAATGCTGTATGAAGTACTTTTGCACCCTGCAGGATCTCAGTTACAATGTACACGTCAAGTCTCAACCATTTTAATGAGCTGTCCAAAGAAAAAAGTACATCAAATGTACTCACAAGATTCAGAATATCTATGTTTTGACTTTGTGAGGAGATTTTACTGTGGGACATTTGTTAAAACGGCTGCTTCTTATATAAAACATAAATAAACAGAGCCTAAATGTTAAAGTAATTTAATTAGATACATGTGGTTAGTGAGGTTGAAATTAAGGTTAGGTTTAGGTACAACATGAATTATTATGGCAATGTAAGGTGTGTGTGTGTGTGTGTGTGTGTGTGTGTGTGTGTGTGTGTGTGTGTGTGTGTGTGTGTGTGAAATCACGCTATAATTGCTATGCTCCCAACGGGGACGATGTTGTTTACGTAGATATCCTAAGGCTGTTGTGTGCAAAGCTTCAGTTGTCTCCAGGTTGTGAAGTGCAGTGACTTAACACCTGGCAATTCACAATGCTCTCTTCCAATATGTAGAAGGAAGAAAAGCAGAAAACTGTAATTGGAGATTAGAAATAACAGGCTGTCATTGTGTCATTCCATTTGGGGATGAATGTGTATGAAAACAAACTTCACATTGCCTGCAGTTTTCTGATGAAAGGCTGTTTGGTCAGGTATATGTCTATATGAGTCCCAGGATGGCATTAGCAACGGGTGGCTGTAAACCTTAAAGCCTTCTAATGAAGTTAATCACTAAAGACCATGTGATCTCCTGTAAGCCACCTGAGCACAACGTATAATAGCACCACTGTACACTGTGCTAAGCTGCAGTGATTACAGGACACCTGGTCCTATAAGTAAATTAAATAAAGAGTTCTCTAGAATGTAATGTGGGAAAGGTTATGGGGTAAAAATATCAAGGATGTTTAATGTTCTTGCATATTGCCATTTTGATGATCTATCCACATATCACCAGCAATCCAGTAAAAAAATTCCATCAGTCCTTATGTAAGAAACACAAGGAACACAACGCTGCATTTCAAATCATTTGATCGATTCTGCACATATTTGAATGAAATAAATCAGCTTGTGTTAAAAACAAAACAGCCAGCAACTCATCAATCACTTATTCCATGTCTATGAAGTATTCCAGCCATAATATTTATCCAAGCCTGCTGTGGATAAAAAGAACTGCAGTCAGCAATTAGACAAATGCCTTGGGTTCATTCACTCTGTGCTTTCATCTGTACTTGACACTGCTTAAACTTAGTTCAGGAAAAAGTTAACCATTTTGGTCCTGGAGTTCTGGGTTGAGTGGTGATGAGGGTGTTGGCAAGGAGGGTTAAACTGGCTCATGTCAGTAACATTTTCTGTTCCAGTAAACCAGTTTATGGCAATAGCTTGACGGCTGGTTATGACAGGACCATCAGGAAATGGCCAGGACTGCAGGAAATCTAACGCAAGTCTTTTCAGATCAATTAGCTTTAACTGCAAATTAGCCATACTTTGAGGTTTTGTACTCACCAAGGGTCAGGACAACCTGAAAGCCTTTGGTGGAACGATTGATATTTGATAATTGAAGAATTTTGGTGAATTGGTGGGCTACTGCCTTTATAATAGCTTCTAAAAATGTAATTTACAGAAAATTTTTGTTCGCTTTTGTGCCTATAAGAGTTTCAATTCAGAGACATTTTGAAGGCTAATTTAATTTTCTATTACTGTATTGCACATATTCAAAGTTCTTCAGACTAAAAATTATTTCATAAACAGAATGGCCTTGTGTTGAGCTCTGTTCCAAACCTTGAGATATGAGGGGATCTTTATCAGCCTGTATGCTTTACAGTTTTTAAACAAACGCACATTTATTCCTTTATATAATATACATTTACAATTTATATATGCTTACACATTCAATATAGTCCCCCCTGGGGTAGATTATCTTTCCTATATTAACAATAAAATTATTAAATGTTACAGTAGTTCTATATTACAAATGTGCAATTAAAAGGATAGAGTTGTTAAGTTCATATTGTCATTTTTGTGTCATTTGCCCAAAATGTTTGATACCCGTTGGGTTTAAATGCAGTTGCAAAAATGTGTTAACACACAATCCCAGAAAATCAGCTGTGTATGAAACACTGACACTGTGTACTGACACCACATTTTTCCCCCACTCTGAACCATTTGACGTGAATATTAACTAAAGATCTTTTCCCCTGCTGCCTCTGACTGGCAGATTGGATAATTTCATGAATGTTGAATGTGCAAGGGTACAGGTGTTCCTAATACCATGTACTGCATGTTTCAAGGCTTACACAGTTTTGACAAGTTGCAAACAAGTTGTTGTGTAATTTCAATCAATGTGATAATTAATTATGATATTTCTAAGTAGGTGAAAATTGTTTTACCTAGCCATCCTGCTGCCAAAAATTTTGTCTATCACCAATGTGCAATATGCAAGACCTTCACTCTTACCCCAGCTCCTACATACACACTCATGATTCTCCTTCTCTTTTACTCACACATTTTAAAGGCTAATGTAGCAACAGGAGAGAGCCTGTTTTTTGTCCTGCAATCTTACCACCTGCCCACTGGATCCAATTCCTTACACAATGCTCCAGGCCATCTGACAAGACCTCCTCTCCTTCATCCCTGCTATCATAAATGGCTCTATAACATCTGGTCATGTACCAATTGCATTCAAATGAGCAAGGGTTATTCCCATCATGAATAGATGTATTCTGGATCCCTTCAAATGCCAATAAACTGTCTCTCTATTCCTCATAAGATCCTAAACAGTCTAGCTTCAAAGAGACACATTCCACAGCTACTGTCACTGAGAACAGAGATGCTGGTAGATCAGCCAAGCTGTTATTGTTCCTCATCTCCCTTAACCTTTCAGCAACATCATCCAAAAGATTTTTTTTCCATCCTAATGAGTTATGGAATTCATGGCACAGCATTGCAGTGGTTTGCGTTCTACCTAGAAGGTTTGGTCATACCAGGTGAAGTTGGGAGGATTCACATCTGCTCCATGTAGACTCTCCACTGGTGTCCCACAAGACTCAGTCCTCGGTTCTCTATTGTTCTCCCTCTATACCTAATGTCTTTTGGGTGTTCATCCCAGTGCTATGTGGATGACACAATTCATTCTCTCCTTACCTCCATCAGAAGCTTATGTTGCTGCTCAGATATCAGCATGTCAGGTAGTCCACCTGATCTTCTGAAGCTTAACCCCAGCAGGTCAGATCTGCTGTTCATCCCAGATGATTCATCCCCATATCATCCCCCCTTTTGATCACCCTGGACAACTCTTTATTCTTAATTTTGGTCACTGCACGGAATCTTGGGCTAACTACAGACATTCAACGATCCTTTACCTGTCACACTGTTAATATGACACCCTCATGTCATTTTCTCCTTTCCAACATCAATGGATAAAATGATTCATCCATTTGTATCCACACATGTTCAGTCTCTTGTCAGTTTGAGATTACTGCAACTCGCTCCTGGAAAGTCTGACCCTGTCCATCACTTTACCTCTGCAACTTATCCAGAATGCAGATATATGAACTGTTTTCAGCCTTCCTAAGTTCTCCCACACTACTCTATTGCTACACTTTTTTCATTGGCTTTCTGTAGCTACCTGCATCAGATATAAACGTCAAAGCACTTATCACACCCCACACTACACCACACTCCCTCTGATCTCTAACACTGTTTGATTGGTCCCACCATCTCTCAGGGTACAAGTAAAATATGCATCAAGACTTTGTCTGTGTGCTTCTCTTAGTGTATAAGATAGATGGCATTCTTAGTCTGTGTAAAATTATGTATTTATTCATAGAGACTCCTGTAAGTCAATGTGGATAAGTGAGTCTACCAAATGCTGTAAATGTAATTGTAATCTATATCATATTCATATTATTGTAGCTGGGATGTTATGATCAAAAATAAGCTCTTTTATCATCTGAGGCTGGCAGCAGAGTAATTTGTGCTGGTCAACCAACAATAGAACATTTCCCATGATTAACTCTTCACTGCAACATAATGTTGGCGTTGCAGAGAGAAAATGGGCCCCTGGGTGAAGGTATCTCTGAAGCCATAGGTTGATATATTCAAATAGAGTTTTTTTTCACATATTTTTTTAATTTTTTAGGTTGGTAGGCTTTCTAGATATTCAAACAAATGTACACATGAACTAAAAATAAGTGTGTTCCTTTTAAAGCAAATCCTGTGTTTCATTGTCACAAGTTACTTGATACAAATGTATAATGGTTATACAGCTTTGTCAAACAAAAATTAGTGACCCTTACACATGGCAGACAATATAGCCCTTAGTCATTAATCTTTTTCAGGGTATACAGGATGACACTGTGGTGTCAGATGGGAATATTATCCTCTTGTTAATAAAAATGATTTGGTAGATTTTTTTACCATGGAGAAAAGTCCCTCTTGAATGTCTCAACATTTTCAGCCTGGTCCTACATTTTCATTTGATGAATGTCAAGGCCCTATTTTTTGTAACACATAATCTGATAGCTGGGTCTAGAGGCCACTTAGAGGAAGTCTGCAGTGTGTCCTTGTCACCCTACTGTCGATGCCCTAAGTGTGCCATGACCTTTTGCTTTCAGAAGGTTTCTGTGTAAAGGATATAAGCATGGCTTTCAACTTTTATGAAGTATAGTCCGTAGCCATGATTATCTCTCATGAAGATAGGAATGTGATCTCTGTAGTGTGTGTCGTCTTCCTCACCGAATGCAACCATTCCTGATCCCAAGTTTTTTTAAAAAAAGGTATGATTTGTTATCAAACATTTTTTGCATCTCTGTCAAAAAAATGTGAGATACGTTGGCTTAACACGCTTAGTACAATTTCACAACCAGCCAACAATCTGAAGTCATAATCAAAAACAGATGATGAGTTAAAATGATAAATAATGTAGGGATCCAATAGGCAAGCAGGCAATAAGGACAGCAGCAAATGTAGATGAGATCAGATTAGGATCAACTGCAAAACTTCACAAAGACAAAATATTCAAACAGAGGCTAACAGAAGGTGAAGGTAATTGACTGGGAGAAGTGTTAGAAATAAATAATTAGGTGTTAAATTTCAGGATTAAATTCCTTTAAGGTTAGAGACAAAAGATAAAGGTGGTTTTATATGAGTCTGTAGTAAAAAAAATAAATAAACATATGTATATATATATATACAAAGCACTTTGCTGGACTAATAATGTTTACATCCCCTGGGAGACATTGCAACACTTAACACATAGGTAGTTTTGCAACTTGCAGGGATTTAATGTGGTTTTGCAATTAATTGCATCGTTACTCATGCTCATGAAAGTTAACAGAAATTAATGGAATGCCAGAGCAACATATTTCCCTAGACAACTCTTCCACTAGCTCCAGTTTATCCAGCATTCATCCTTTATTATTCTTTTTCTTACAGTCAGCTCTTCCAATTCTGCTACCAGTCCTTCAAATTTTTTTTTGTCAACACTGTAATGCAATGTGAATAGAAATTGCCATATATGATTATTTTGTCCCTTGGCATTTAAGTGTCCATGTAGCAAACTTCAGGAAGTTTTGCAAAGGATGACCTGCAGAACATTAAGGTGCAGAAAACTGAATGGTTAAAAGACGGAGTAATGTGAGGGTTACGATCCTCCCAGCAGCTTTGCTCATGTGAATACATAAACACATCTTCACCCATGGCATCCTTGTCATTATTCTGACCGGTTTCTCTCAAACATTTGTACATTGCAATTGAAATGCACTCATGATCAAAATTTGACAGCAGTTTGATCTTCCACAAGTTAGAAATTTTCAAAAGCCCAGCTTCTGGTGACAAGGTGCACATTTCAATAGCTACTGAAATCCCCTTTTTCCTGCCTAAATGCTCAAAATAGTCTGATCCACAGAAAAGAGCTTCGAACTGTAGATTTTTTGTTCCACAAGAAATGGATTCCAAGGTTTCCTGCTTCTGCTTGTCATTCACCATCACCTTTTCTTCATCTGCTTTTAGTAATGAACTTGCCTGACAGGATCCTGTGTAGCAGACATCAAGGCACTGCAAAGTAGCGAAAACTGTGCTGACAGCTTTCAGAAGGTGAAAATGTGAAAACTGGCTAAGTGTATTCCAGGCGCTAAGCATTTCCACCTCAAATTTATCACTATTTATCACCTTCCTTTTAACTTAACTTGGGTTGGGAGACAGAAAATAAGTCTTCCTGGTGCTGCAGGGGTAAGAGAAAAAAAAACCCTGAAGAATTACCAGATAAAAAAAGGCCTGTCAGTTTCTCATTAGATATTTTACAATAGTGTTAAAGATAATCCCCTGGAGAAAAACACTTGCCTCCCTCTCTCTCCCTCTCTGTTTCTCACACACGCATATGAACACGCACATACACGCATACACCACATGCAAACAAACTCTAAATCATGTTTTACAGGCAGAGTGGATTCCAGAACTTGGTTCCAGTTCCACTGTCTGTCCTAGAGAAACCCTTCTCTGGACTACAGCATAGATTTGTAATGAGCAAAAGTCTGTGTGTGGATCCAGCCAGTCCAAGCCAAGCCTGGCCGGCATCAAGCCACATCTAAGGCCCTCTGAATGATCCTATAATTATTTCAGATCTTGCCCCTCCACCAAACTCCCTTTGAAGTCTTGTATCCACTTGTGCTGTCAGACGGACGAATGAGCCCTCCAGCACTATTTTTTGTTTAGAGGCTAAGCAGCTTGGCTTCATACACAACACACTATTCTGTAGACAGCCAACACACATGAACTCTATCACACAAATAATTTTTACATTTTTAACACTGTAAAAAGACACTTTAGACAGGTCATTACTGAGGATTGCAATGCAAATTCCATTTCTCAATAATTTTCATTTTAGTTTTTAATGTAGCAGCAGCACTTCTCTGTCGATCATACAGTTATGTCAGTGAAATGTTATGTAATGAATATAAAGCTTTACTAGACATTCATAGGCCCCATGCCAGATGCATCATACTTTATAAGCATGCTAGCGAGTGTTTCAAAGAGCACATATACATGTCAATTACATCAAGGTGATGACATGATTTTAACTCAAACAGCATGTCCAAAAGTTTGCTGACTGAATCGTACCCCAGACAAATTAAGAGGCAGTAGCTTGTAGCAAGAAGCACTTCGGTATGTCACGAACGGTTTAAGTTTTCATGAATCATTCAACGGACCATTAAAAAGCACCCCTTACTCAATAGAGCAGCTCTCTCAATAAAGCAACACGTGTGAATGGTTTCTATGATGCCAGCAAAAGAGGATTGGATTTAATCCACTAAGGCAAATGCTCCCTTCTAGGAAGTCCATACTGCTTCATTAGTGCATGTCTTTTTAGATTCAAATTTAAATGTTTGTGTATAGAATAGCAAAATTTACAATGTCTCAAAACAACTTTACAGAAGTACAGTACTGTGCAAAAGTCTTAGGCACTCAGTATTGTGCGCGAATTTTGTTAGATACATTTTTTATGAGTTGTGCATTATTAACATTTTAGACAACAACATTTCCAAACAACAACAACAACAATTATTATTATTATTATTATTATTATTATTATTATT
>JAOVVF010000025.1:17936359-17948999 GCA_028565595.1 Duopalatinus emarginatus
GTTTGGCCCAAGGTGTTTGCGCTTGCATGTATTTTTGCACACAGTAAGCCATTTAACGGAATACCATGTGTGTGTGTGTGTGTGTGTGTGTGTACGTGTGTGCCCCTCCCAGTGGCCCCGCGGTATGTCCAGAATGCCGGCGTGTGTGTAACAACACCCCCATTTACTCCGACAGCTGGGGTGGGAGAGCTGTGATTAAACTTTGCCAGACCCCTCGTGCGCAGCAGGGGTTGTAAACGAATGAGTCACAGCCCCGCCATGTTTACCCCATGTTTGCCACTCCATATGGGTTGCACTCGAATGCTATAACGTGTGAAACTCAAATACATACACACTAGGGGGCAGTAAGCGCACATACCCAGAGCGGTGGGGAGCTCCTTATAGCTCAGAGGCATTTCAGTCGAGTTTTGTTGGTTGTAGGGATCAAACCAGAAGACCTTCTGATCCCAAGGTTGGTTCCTTGCTCGCAGATTGTGGTTAAGGTACCTGCCATGGGACCAGAAGGTTCCAGGTTTGAGCCTAAAGATGCATCTGAAGTGCCCTTGACTGCTCTGGGCACGTGTGCTCACTGCCCCCTAGTGTTCACTAGTGTGTGTTTTACTACATGGATAGGTTCAGAGGTGAATTCCATTGCATAGTGGTCAGAAAAGTACCTACCTTTACTTTCACTTTAACAACAAGATTACGACTGCCCTACCATAATCACTGATCATGTATCCTTTCTCTTTTACTTCATAAGTAGTAAAGAACTAATCAGTGGTTAAAGCCCATGAAATAAATCAGATAAAACCTGATTCACACGCAGATGAATACATCTGACCTCGGTGTTATGATTTAAGAGATGTAACACTTTCAAATCAAATTTACTCACCTACTTAAATACTATAGAAATGATCCCTGAAAGTACAGTCTTTGGAATATAGTGTAGTATAGTGACTGGAATGTCTCTGGTTCGAACCCTGCAGTATTCGACTGAAGTGTCTTTGAGCAAGGCACCTAAACTCCAATTGCTTCCAGAGTGCTGTGGATAGGGACTGCCCACCGCTCTGGGCATGTGTGCTCACTGCCCCCCAGTGTGTGTTCACTAGTGTGTATGTGTGCACAGTGGTCAAAATGGTAGTTCACTTTCACTTTTACTTTCACTATGATTTCTCTTAATGCCAGGTTGCCAGAACTGCATGACAAAAACACTGCTATTATATACATCACTTAAAAGTGCAACACTATGACATATATATACAAATTAATACAGTTTAACAGTGTTGTATTAAAAACAGCAAATCTTCTGTATTTGGTCTGAGATAAGTACAAATATAATTTAATTACTTACCTTCAATAACCACTTTATCCTGATTAGGGTTGAAGCGTATCCAGTGGTTATTGTGTTGTGAATGTGATGCCACACTCAAACACATCCCGGTACCCAGTCCACCAACATGCATTGTTTAGTTAGAACCTGAGAACCTGGAGAGGGCCCATGCAGGCACAGGGAGGACATGCACAACTCCACATATATGAAAATAATTACAGCAATTTATTAACACTCAAAGAAGATCTAATATAAATTTACTGAAGATAGCCGACCGTAGTCCTGTGTTGGCTAATATAGAACCCAGTACTGATAGTATCAGATTGGTGCATCCTTGTTGCAACTATGTTTTGAACCACTACCACTGTAAATGCATGTGCAATATTATATGTATTTACTCATTGCAGCTATATTCAACTTTATCCATTTGACATGACTGAATAACATGATGCAAGCACAGTGCCCTAACTACAACCCCCAATCTGTAGTAGCAGTTAAAATAAGGCCAGATGATGTTCAAAAACCACAGACCTGGCAACGCTGTCACTGTGCTCTGCGTCACAACCCCACAGTTTTTAAAGAGCACTATGGTAAGGCATCGTCTCTGCCATGCCTTCTTGCTGGAGCAGTTTTACAGTGGTGAAGGCATGTCCTGGAGTCAGGCCCTGATCTGTGGTTTGGCTCTCAGGCCTAACTCTGCCTAAGTCCACAACCTGGACATGAATGGAGGACTGTGGGTAAGAGACGATGACCATTAGCAGCTGCAGTGGGGCAATAACTTTGCTGTGCTCTGACTCAATACAGCAGGTGGCAAAATAGACCATAAATATAAATATCCCTTTGTGGGTGATCTGTTTACTGCTTCCTTGGTGGTACAACATTAGAGCTTGAAGGTTGAGGGTGACTCATTGCACATGTTATGCTCAACTGTGTCTTACAGCCCATCTCATATCCCACTGTATACTGTCTGAGACGGCAGACTGGAAATGCCAAGTGCACTAGTTTAGTGGTTTGATGTTTGTTGGTCTATTTGAAGCTGGTCCACAGCAGGTCTTAATTAAATTTCACAAAGTCTTTATATGACTGCAGTTCAGTGCACATTTCAGTGTTTACCAGTGTTTGTGATTTAGTGATAGTCATACATGACATACAATAGGCATTTGGGAAATTCAGGCTTATTAACTGCATGAATTCACTTTTTCTGTGCTTTGACACCCAAGTTGATATTGACATTACAGAATTATAATGTAGCATCAAAACCACTACCTAATATAGGTGATCAGTTAAGATACATTAATTTATGTTCTTATGTGTTATAGTATGCTTTAGTCCATCTGCATAAAGTTTTAAAACTTACGGCATGCAGCAACTGAAACTACATCCATGTATACAGAGACTAAATACTAAGACTGACTCTAAACAATACGCAACAACAAATAAATTTGGCAGTGTATAATAGCCAGACTGTGTGTCTCCCTCTTAATAAATACTACATGAATATTGTCGTAAAAATTAATTACACTGACTTGAACATTTCCGTGTGCAGAAGTATTCAGTAATGTCAAAAGTCCACGTGATCAGAAGGAATGAGGGCCTCCGCTGGCCAACTGCAGGCACATCTGGTTGAGACAGCTGCAGCGCGAAGCTCACATAAGCTGGTAGTAAGAGGAGAGGAATGGTGACACCCACTGCAGAGTGATCGCTAGAAGGTTAGAAGCCAGTAACAAACATTAAGACTCTTTGGGCGTAGTGAAGAATTATGTCATGTCAGTGTATGTAGATGGAGGAACAGCCTGATGCTATAGTTAACTGGATGAGCACTAAAAGCGTTATTACTCCAAAAGTGGCTGGATTAATATATATCTTTTTACAGTGTTTTTGCTGAAACGTTTGGTGTGTAGGTGTGTTTGGTTCCTCCTATAGGATGTCAACAGTGATAGACTGGTGAACTCAGTTTTGCACAGCAAGTCCATCTTTATCTACCTGAAAATAAAAGGTTATAGCAAGTCGTTTAGCACAATAAATGATAATGCTTTATTTGCAGTTTTGACCTTGATTTCCTTTCTCAGTTTCTATTCTGCTGATTTTGCAGGTCCTGTAGTGAAAGGGAACCTCTCAGATCTTTGAAATCTCTAAACTCTTACTCTTTCCCCCTCTCTTTTTCTCACTGTTTATGTTTCGCCACTTAGTGACTATCAGATAACAGGCCACAGATCTCAAAGGCGGAGCCAAAGGGGCCCCAAGGCAGACCTAGTGAAAGCAGTGGGCAGTCACAGTACTTAAAATGGTGGCGTACAAACATTCTCTCTTACACGCATGCACCCATACGCACTAGTGTGGGGGCTACACATAGACAGCGCCATGAATTCCTCTCAGTGTTGCTGTTGCTCAGCATGCCTGGATGTTATCTTTAGTTCTCACAAGCCTGTGCCAAGTCTTAGCTGTACACTTTACACAAGATGGCAGTGGCCTGCATTTCTTCAGCTGAATCTAAATAAGAGCGTCAATTGTGCAATGATCAAATGTCATATGGCAATTATCGCAAGCTTAACCCAATTAGTCAAACCTTGAGACTTTCTGGAGGGAAACCATGTCAGTTCCTCAGGGTGAGATCCTAAACGCAACCTTTCTCCCTCACCCCGACTGATCAGGAACAATACCCAAACAAATCACAGTCACAGACCATGACGAAAGCCAGATCCTGGCACTTCAATCACCTCTACCATCTGCTAGTCATTAGTCCTGGCTTCCTGTTTGAGGCTGTGTCATCAGCACACACCCCTGTTGCAGGTTTGAGTGAACACACTCTGAGGGGTTGTCTGATTACTGAGTATTGCCCAGTGAGGGGGAGGAGGGGAGAGTCCAGACAGAATTCAGTCTGCCCTAGAACTGACACAGAGACACTAAAACAGAGTCATCTGAGACCAGGTCTCAGCCAACATTGCAACAGTCCTCAATGAATGTCCATGATGCACTCTTGTCTATTTTACAATCTGATATCACCTTGGGAATACTGATAAAATGAGACTGGTCACTGGTCAGTACTGCTCTCTATGTGGGGGAGAAGGCTCTGATTATCCTCATCATTAGCAGTAGGCATGGCTCTTGATATTTTGATAGATATAAGCCTAGGTCACACGATCTGGTCTAAAGAGGTAGGGGGCCTTTCCTCTGCTCTTGTGAGACTTGTTATTGCCAAGTGATTAGTTCATCTCTGGGTGTTGGTCTTTTTTCAGTTCTCACAGTCTCTCTCTCTCTCTCTCTCTCTCTCTCTCTCTCTCTCTCTCTCTTATGTGCCTGATACAGCAGGCTCAATATTAACCTTTCATCATGCTCTCATGAATAAGGACACACATTTGTCCACAGTGAGAGCATTCAAGGTTAGGACCAAGAAACTCTAAATATATCTCTTTATCCATGTATAATGCCTTCCCACTGCAAATTACCCATACACCATGTTATACCAAAATACACCATGTTGTAGCTATTTCCACCTCCGAGGTTGGGTTTCTGTGTTGATTTTTTCTCCCTTTTTACCCATGTACTATATGAGTTTAAGAAAGTACCCCCTTTTATTGAGCACATTTAATTGAACAAATGATTGATTATAATATCCTGAGTAATATAACGGCTGGCGGCTGGAATTGAATCCCTATCAGATTAAGAATCACCGGTAGCAGGCTAGTGTAGTGTCTGATTAAATTTCGCACACTTTTCTGGCCGACACTTTAATGTAGTTTAATTTACCGTTTAATTTATTTTCTTATCATATGCAAATTTTACTATCCTAGTAAAATGCATGAAAAATCAGAGTGAATAGGAAGCCGTTTAATGTTTCACAGTAGTGTACTATTGGAACAAACACCAAATGGCTTCATATTCACTTTTTTTTTGCACCCTACATAGAATATAACACAAGGGAACTGAACACCCTTGTGATTAGTCAAGCCATAAAAAACACAATTGAATGTGTGTGTTTGTTTTAAGATGTTTTGTTTGCAGTGTATTTGGAGTGTAGAGAGTCGTTAAGTGAAAGTGTGCTCTCTATTCATGTGAATGGGGACAGTTGACCTGCATATGCATTGTGCCCACCACCCCCCACCCTTGTGTTATAATGTTATTTTCTAAATCAGAATGCATAAAACCATTTCAGCCCTAGTTACACAAAGAACAACAAAAATATCATAGCTGTCAATTGGTTTGTCGGCTCTTATTGGTGAAGTGAGCCAAATGATCTCACTAAAAAGAGCAGGTTTTCTGACACTATTCTGCTCCGTGTCAAAGTCTCCAGCTATTTCTAGACATGAGTACTGCAATTCTCTGCTTGCTGTACATCATATGTTATATTTCCTCTACAGAGCATTCAGAGACTGCTGCTACTCACCTGGTTTATAACTTCAATAATTAACCTATAACGTGACCCCTACTAAGGTCACTGGCTTGGTAACTATTTTTATCATCATCATCATCATCATTCTTCTTCATCATCTTCTTCTTCTTCTTCTTCTTCTTATTATTATTATTATTTCGCCTGAAGATGAAGATGAATTTCTTACAACATTGTCACCCCCTGTGTAATGGCAAGTGGTTTGGCCAGTCCTTTTTTAAAGAAATCTCGAAAAAATTCAGGCAAATGCCACATGCATGCACCCGACTCGTTTGCAGCCGTGGAGACTTGGAAAAAAGTCTAAACACATTGTAACTGTTTTCCTGATCTGCAGGAACTGAAATTGGAGAGGAATCACAATGAAGAGAAAACTGAGTGAAGAGAGGAAGGAGTTTTCCTCTGACAGTGGTTTGACCCACACCTCTTCCACAGATGCACATGCATTTAAAACACAGATGCATGCTGCTTTCAGACCCCCATTCTTGGTTAGCAGCCAGAACTCATGAAACGGAGGGTGTTATGCATTCCAGATGACTTTCTGACTCTGCTGCCAGCTCTAAACACTCATATATTGTGAATATCTTACTTCCTTAGCCTGTGTGAAAACCCAATATCCACGAAGTATACGCTTTTTTCTCTTTCCTTCTGCGCTTCCTCCTCTGTACGATGGGGGATGGATCCTTAATTGAAACCAGAGGCTGTTTTTGTTTGAATTTTTTTTTTCCATTATAAAGCTACCCTTTCACAACAATTATGTGAGCTCTCATTATAGCAAAGCCGACTGGTATAGTAGTCTTTATTACAAAGCTGTAGGACACAGAGCTCCCGCTTGCTGCATTTACATCAATTTGTAGAGATTTATATCCACACAAGCCAGTACAATGCCAGCTATGGCCTCTGTGTCCACCTGAAAAGAGAAAAATAGGGAGCAGGGAAAACACTTAAGTGTGCAGGGACGTGAGTCCCCAGGACTCTCTTAAATGTCCTGCTTAGAACAGCTGTCTTCGATAAGGCTAGAAGCAGAGAGAACAATATTGGGGTGTAACTCTGTGCTCAGGGCCTCTTGTCTGTCTCAGAGGCCAGCAGTATTAAGTGCTCAACTGCCACCTCCTCCTCAACACATATTATCTACACATGTCTGCATACTGTATGTATGCATGAGAGAGGGAGAGAGAGAGATTCTTTAATATAAAATTAGGTTTGCACACCCTTAGACATAAGTAAGTATTATAAAACAGCACCAATATGTGCAATGTTAGTCTGTCATTCTCTTATCTGCTCTGTTTGTCAGGATCATGGTTTTCTGGAGCCCACCCGGAATCAAAAGGCACAAGGCATAAATACCCCCCCAGACAGGGCGGCAATCTATTGCAGGGTACCACACACACCCCCATTCATTCACATCCAATTCATCTGCTATGTGTGTTTTTCGGAAGGTGGGAGGAAACCGGAGCATGCTGCGAGAACCCACATGGGCACGGGGAAAACACACCAATCTCTTCACAGACAGAGACCAAAGCTAGGACTGAACCTACAACCCCAGATCGCCGGAGCTACCCTGTGTACACACTACCTGTGGTGCCACCGTGTCACAGTTGTGTCACAAATATTACAGCAAAAATCATCAACCCATCAGAATGATGTCCTGTCATTAGTTTAGTTTTCCCCCATTTTTGAATGTGATAAATATTGTTCAATAACTTGTATGCATGACCTTTCAGTTATAATATTCAGCCTTGTTTTTCTTTCTGACATTTCTAACACTGTAAGATTGCTTGGCCCATTTATTTGCCTTTTTTATAACAGTGGCATATAAAACGCTGGCCTCAAATCAGGACTGGAGACCGGAAAAAACCTGTTTCAGACTACTTTCTTTACATATTGGATTCTCGTCTTTTCACAAGACACGTTTGCACATTTTGTTTTCTGTCTTTGTGTTTCCTTTTATTTGCAGCTACACTGTTAAGCAGCAGTATACCAACACCATGGGAGATGCTAACGTTCACACTCACTGTTCAAGCTGACGAGAAGAGGACTGCAGAAAGGGGGAATGGAGAATGTTTTGTCATGTCTGTTCGTTAGCCAAAAGGGAGTGAGATCAAAATTCTCTCAAAAGTCTAATCCTACAAATCATCATCCCTCAGTTCAGTTATTTGTAATCATGCAGCGTGCCACTTTTGATATTACGTCGTATTTGAGCATGTTGTTCTCGCGTTCACGTGTGACTGTTCAGCTGAATCCAGTTTTTTGGAATCAAATAAGAATCAGTCTGAAAATAACATTGTGTTCCTGTACTTTTAAGCACACACTCAAACACACACACATACACACACACTTGACCTTGACTTTTCTATCTCTATCCAGATGGGGGCAGCTTGACAGCATGCATTGCTCTGTGATTTTTTAACAGGTCCCTTGACCCCGGATCAAGTCTGAACTGGGTCTGGCACACACAGACCCTGGACACAGCCAGAGTGTTGCCCTATTTTCCCCTTTTCCATCCAGCTCACTTATGAAAGTGTGTTTGCACTCAGGAGAAGCTCAGAAAATCGATCACACAGTCTGCATCCACAAGGATATAATGCTCCAGCAGTGCGGCTACCCGGTGTTGGTGCAACTTCCCAGGCAGGAAAGACAGAGAAGGAAAGCACAAAGCCATGGATAATAAAGGAAAAGCCTCCATTTCTTTTAGCAGTATTATCAGCATGGGAGTATGGGCCAGCCACTGTTTAACTGTTGAAGCAGGAATGTGCACACAGATCCTGCTTCATGCTCAGTGTAAGTCAGGAGGCGTTTCCCGTATAAAAAACAACTACATTTGATTTACCATATGGGAGGGAGCGTTGGAAATGTGCACATAACTGTGAAGCCTTCAACACGCAACAGCTTTCTGCTGCTTAGGGACAGGGTGGAGGGTCCATGTGTTCTTTTACTATCTCAGTTTAGAAGCAAAGCAGTTCTGCTAATCATAGAAGGACACTACGGGGAGAAAGAGTTCTCATCAATTTTTGGATAAAGTGTGTCCTCTTTAAAAAGTGTAATATACTGTGGTATTAAAAGAAATTGCCTCATAGGTCATAGAGTACACAAGCTTGGGAAAAAAATTGTATGCAGTGAACACTAAACTTCCTGCAGAACAGTCCACAATTCTGTTGTATTCTGAGGTGTAGGATTTGTGTGTTCCACAGCATGTTGCATGGCATCCCAGATGTGTTTAATAATGTTGAGATTTGGTTACCTGGATGGGAATGTCAAAACCCCAAACTCATAAGAGTGTTCCTCTAACCATATTTTGGTGTCTCTAAATGGGTGTGGAGGTGCATTATAATGTTGAAAGATACCAAACCTATCAGAATGAATGCAGGACATGAACAGGGGTCTCATGGAATGCCAGAAAAAACAATCATAATGATTGTAAATAATCTTGTCTTGAGAACATCTAAATAGTGAAATAAATACTCTTCAACTACCCCGTCCCCCCCAACTCCGGGCAAGTATGTTCACTGCCACCTAGTATGCATTTTACTGCACAGATGGGTTATATGTGGTGGTCACGTTCCTTTTCGCATAAACTATCTGGCACCATCTTGCATACTGATATTTCTAATACTTACTTAGATTCAGTGAATATTGTTTTTAGCAGTCATTTGATCCCCAAACACCCACCAAAATATCCCAATATATGGCTACACACTAATATATTACTGTGACTGTAAGGTTTTGGTTTTTTTTTTGTAGGAATACTAACATCATAAGTCCTGCTTGTGCTTATACTGCTAGCTGTGAATATATCTGTGAAAATATCTGATGGACTGATGGAAATAAGCACAGGCAAAGTCGGCAGGGTTCCAGGGGTTAAAGTTTAATGCATGCCAAAAGCAAATGAGCCCTAGTGATCTGCGACTTCCTGGCCAGATTTGACCCCATCACCCCCACCGCCTCTATAATGCACCGCATACCAGAACATGCCTAGCACACAGACACAGTATTATGTGTTCTGCATGAGTGTTGCCCCACCACTGGGTGTTACACGTTTTCCATCAGAGGAATTTGAATGTTATGGAGGTTGTGCAGATTTTAAAACGAGCCAGTCCCGTTTTCAAATATGTGACTTTGGCATACATCTCAGCAAATCTGGTACATAAAAGCGTGATTCAGGGGCGAGGCCACATAAAGGCCAGGGTGGGTCAGTGCTTCCCAGACTGACAGCTGGCATATCCAATCAAAAGTGATGTAGCTTATGGTTTTAAAACAAGAGAGGTCACATGAGACAATAAGATATAATAAAATTTTGAACTTCTAAAAGTTCAAAATAATTTAGAAATACCATTGTGACGCTTTTGTTTAGTATGATTACGTAGGCTACTTTGATGTAGCTACCCCAACATTAGCTGTGTCAGCCAAAGGTGTTGGCCACAGTTGGCCATTACGAAAGCTTATATACTAGCCACTGTACCTAATCAAGTCAAAACAAACATTATTTATACACTTCCTTAAAATAACAAAGAAATGCAGAACTACACACCAGCTTATAGTGATGACCTTTCTTCCTTGCACATTCAAAAGCTGTTACAAATCATTCGAACGCTCCCTATGACCTCATGCACTGCAGAACACATCTTCTCCACCACTGGGAAAACACATACAAGCCTGAGATCGTCCATGGAAACTCCCTGACTTTGTCACCCGGCTCTTCTCTTTCATGAATTGGAGTTAACAGAGGCACTGGACTATGGTGAAATCAGAATTGCACACAGCTTAAAACTATTTTACATTTTGTGTTGTAAGATGTTGAACAGGACAATACAAAAGAGGTATGTGAAATAAATTTTATATATATTTCAAGATTTTTAGAAATTGTGCAGTCTTGTATTATTATAATAAGAAGAGCTCGATTATTAAATTTATAGGGTTCACTTTCATGAATCTCAACCACCTTTTATAACTAAAAAGCAGTCCAGGCTGGTGACACGCCTTTCTTTCTCTTTCTCTCTCTCTCTTTCTCTGTCTCTCTCGTCCGTCCCCTCCCAATAGACTGTCCATCAGGACAGGGAGTTCAGTTTTACAGATTTTCCTGGCCCATCAACCCCTCCTCCCCATCACGCACAAACTCTCTCTCTCTCTCTCTCTCTCTCTCTTGCTTTCTCTTTCTGTGAATTAACATCTGAATCATGCATTTGTTTTATTATTTATTTATTCAAAAACACATTTTAAAAAAGGGAGTCTCATCACTTCCATATGGTCAGTGTACAAAATAGTGGCCCTCACTTGTTTTCCGGCCTCAACTCTGGCGATAAGGTAGAGTAGTAAAATAAGGAGAAAAGTAATGTGTGGTCTGGCGGCATCCCAGCTGAAATCAGTCAAGAGGATCCATGATGGAGGCCAGTGGATGTGCTGGACTCACAGCTCAGTGCAGCTTTGGAAAAAGTATACAGAATAAATGTGAGACTGTAATGGGAATAAGGAGGTTTAGAGAGATTAAGACATCCTGTCAGTGATATCCACGGGAAAGAATAACAGCATCTAATATTCATCATGCATAATATACAGGTATTTTCACAGTACACTGTGATTGAGTATTTAAAAGAGATATTTATGAGGTGTATTTTGGAGACCTACAGTAAACGATGCTCTCTGACAGACTGGACACTTTTAAGATTGCTTTTATTATTATTATAATACTTGCCTTTTGGGGCCCTGTGAAGCAACTGCAGCTGAGGGGAGTGGGGTAGGGAGAGTTACTGTGGTACATCTGAGTCTTTTCCAGTAGGGTGGGATTTATACAGGAAACTGCATATTGCAACACAAGCTGTGTAGCGTTTTCTGTGCAAGGATTACATAGGAAAGAAAGCCAACCATATTTATCCTGATGATTTCTGTAATTTGGAAATAGATTTGATATATTAATGAGACAAGAGAAGTTCTACATATGTATACATATATATGTATATGTGAGTCGGTCACTGGTATGGTCCAGCTGAAGTCTCATCCATGTGCATCCACAAATCTCATAGAAGGCAGGGGTCAGGGTTGAAACTGATCAATCTACTCAGACAACTTGCGGGATGTTTCATTCTGCACTGTTATAATGGATAGTGCATTTGCTGAAATGCTCTGTGGAAAATGCTGAATGGAAAAAGCAGTGCTACAGTGAAAAAGGTTCCAGGCAAAGCCTGAGCAGGAGTAATACATTTTTTTTCCATTTAGGTTTTATTGTCTTTTTTTCATACTTTGTGGTTATGAGGTTTGCAGTGGAGGGGAAAACAAAACAAGTGATGATACAAAATGAGAATCTGAACAGTGTGTTCTTGTCAAAATTATTCAAATGCTCAACGGTAATCTTATGTAGCGTGGTCAATCTGCACATCAGCTGAGTCGGTGTGTGTTTTCAGGCAGAGGAGAAACAGAATAAAGCTTAGACTCTCACTGCTCAAACTGAGATCAGACTGCACTGTTGTTAATAAACTGGTATTGTTGGGAGTGTCTAAAATAATTTCCAGCCATCCTCTGACTCCTCCGTCCCTTCATTCCAGATGGATTTGTTCGCCTATGAGCATTTGGATCTGAGAATGTGTATATTATACTGTGGATGGGACGTTCAGTCAAGGAAAGGGCAGTCTGCATAATGTCCTGTATGAGTCTGTATGTGCTTCACACCATGCATATCCATTTTGGGATATTGTACTGTTAACATACAGACTGTCACAAATTGTGCAGACACATCCAACTCCAACGTGTCCCTGAATAAACAAGTTATGGGAAGAGAAATTTCTCTAAAGTACTCCAGTGACTATGGTTCACATTAAGATCCGGGGAGGATTGGGTCATGTGTATATGTATGTATTTGTGTCCGTATGTGTGGGGAAAAGGTAGAGAGAGAGAGAGAGAGAGAGAGAGAGAGAGAGAGAGAGAGAGAGAGAGAGAGAGAGAGAGAGAGAGAGAGA
>JAOVVF010000025.1:17960886-17981386 GCA_028565595.1 Duopalatinus emarginatus
ACATAGACCAGAAAGTAGGGCTGTGGCAGAGAATGGGGTTTTTAAAAGTTTGTTAATTATGCAGCTTTTTGGGTTGAAATGGATTAGTTAGTATGGGCTGCTGGTATAAAGACTTTATTTTTAAAAATGGGGCAAATTCTGTCTCTTACGCTACAATTTTATACACTGGTAAAGAAACACACTTTTTCATTCTTATATTCTGACCTACATTTTATTTGTCTCAGCTTGTTAATCATTTTGGTTTTACACTTGCATGTGCATCTAGTGTACGTGAATACACATCAGAAGTGGAAGCAAACCTTTATCTTGCCTAGAGCAGGGAAATATGAGGGGGAAGGGTTGTTCAAGCTCATGTTTGAAGCTTTCTTTTCCACACCAGAAGCCTCTACACCAACCCCCTTTGCGCCATGACAGCCCTACTGGGAGCAATAGTGCGTATATACGAGCATCACATGGGTTCATTATGGGGGTACAGACAAGAAAGGCAGATTGCATATGAGCCACTAGTGCTCTCCATGTAAGCGGAAATCCATGCCGCCACCCTTCCTGAACGCAAACTCCCATAAACACATCACTTACAGCTTTACTGATCACACTATAAACAAACAGCTCCATGGGCATACGTAATAATGAGGCTAGTTTCCATCACTGGAAAGAGGGCTGATTGTTTGTGTGTGTGTGTGTGTGTGTTTGTATGTGTGTGTGCACAGTGGTATTCGTGAGGCATTTTACAAAGCTTTGTCTGTGTATGGGAAAATCCTTAACATAGTTAACATATACAGTTTTTTCTTTTTACTGCTAATGTTTACAACAGGAAATGTGCCTCATCTCCGTGTGCGTGTCTCACCACCTGAGGTAAAAGTTATTTTGTAGTTAATTAAATCAGTTCTGTTGACTGTATTGTTTATTAGGTCAATCATTAGATTGCTTATCTAGGTTCATTCTATACTAAATGTCTAAGTTCTTTTCTCTGTTTTGATGTTGATGTGACTGCACGTTAGCAGAGATTTGGATATCTGGTACTTGACTACGAAATGAACGGATCAAGCTTATGTCTATTTATGTCTACTTCACTATGGCCTAAGGAAATTGTGAGGGAATCACACATCTCTAGCCAGACAAACTGGTCTTACCACTTTGTTGAACTGGCTCTATACCAGACATAATCTTTGCAGACAGACTGCCAAGGTAAAGTTTTAAGCTAGCCTTCATTTTAAAAAGTCCTCGGTCATGTTAGACAATTATGCACTATTTTTCCAAACCCATGAGGACATAACCGATCACACCCATATGTTTTTGTTGAGCATCCCACTGCTTAAGATTTTGTCCCCCTTTTTCTGCGGTTTTAATGTACTTCTGAGAAAGCTTTCCATTAGATTGTAGAGTGTGGCTGAGGAGATTTGTGTTTAAATACCCAGAAAAGCCTTAGTGTGGTCAGACACTGATATTGGGTGAAAAGGTGAAGCCTGGTGTGCAGACAGCGTTCTAGTTCATCCCAAAGGTTTTTTCAGTGGGGCTGAGGTCAGGGCTCTGTGTGGACCACTAGAGCGTGCATTAGCACTTTTCATGCTGGAACATGTCTGAACTCCATATTTCCAATAAAGGAGAAGTCCTAATGCTACAGCATGTATACCAGGCAACTGTGCACTTTAAACTTTGTGGCAGTAGTAGAAAAGGCCCACATATGGGTTAAAGGGTCTGGTTTCCACATACTTTTGGCAAAAAGCGTATTTGTTTTCCTAAAGTAGAGTTGTCAAAATTAGGATTGGCAGTAACATTCACTTTTGGTTACAACCAGTTTGTTTTTTGTTTTTTTTTCTCCCCCATACATTCTTGGCTGGTTTGTCGAATTCAGCCACAGTAACACTCAATGTGTTTTTCCAAACCGCTTCACATATTTATGTTAGGTGTATCAAAGTTCCAATTAAAAATGAAACTGCTTACATTACCTCAAGCACAGAAACTGAACAGACTTCTTTTCTGTTCATTCAGCATCTTTGAGCCTTTCAGCATTAGCAAACCTGCATCTAGTTAGAATATTGATGATTTATTATATTACATTATTATGATTTATTACATTATACAGTATTTTAAGAGTTTAGCTTTTGAGATTAATTCTACTTAGCTTTTTTTCCAATGGTAAAGCATACTAACAGTGCCCACACTTGGAGAGAATCGTTATCAACCGAGTATGGTAAAAAAGAAGGCCAGCTATGAGTTATAAGGAGAAAATTGGTAGAGTTAATCTGATCTTGCTGAGCTTCAACATGATAACAGGCAGATAAAGAAATAAATGAGAGGGTAGTAGATCTATTAACCTGATTAAATATGTTGTGGAGAACGGGGGAATAGTTTTACTTAACGTCTCTACATTCTACGTGCTGTGCTGCTAGAAGTGTATACGAAACCCACTACCACCACCACTCTATCATTCTTACAATGACAGAGGAGCCATAGGCTTGTGGTTAAAGGACCAGCCATGTGACCGGAAGGTCCCCAGGCATGTGTTCACCGCTCCCTGTCTGTGTTGCCGCACTCATGTGTTAAATGAGGCAGTCGAATTCCACTGTGTGTACAAACACAGTGTTCAGTAAGTCGTTCACTTCACTTACAGACTTTCCCACTATGACGAGATGTACAAGTTGCTTCAGCACCACTATTGTTTTACATTTGAAAAAGTGAATTGACACTAGTCAATATTTTTTGTCATTCTGCTGGTATTATGCAACACTGCCCTCAATGTTTACATAAATACTCTAACATGTAGTCATGCAGTTTTCAATTCGAAGGATGAGCCGAAACATTTGAAACATAGCATATGCATGTAGTGCAAGATTCGAATGGGGTCACACATTGAGGGAACCTTCAATTTCACTACAGGTGTGAACCCCTCATGGTGTTGACACGACTGACAGGCGTGATGGCTTTGTTAGAACCACAAACCCACAAGACTCATTTAAACACACACACACAAACAAACACACACACACACACACACACACACACACAGAAAGAGAGAGAGAAGCTGTTGAAATGTCCTGATTGATGGGATATATGACCGTTTTCATAATTAAATGAGGTGTCGTATTTTCATATAGAACTGTCTATAGACACTGCTGGACTGTGTGTGTGTGTGTGTGTGTGTGTGTGTGGGTGTGGGGAATACATTTGCTGTGATACCTCTGGTTAACACAATAAACATGAACAAAGAATGTCTGAAAACATTACATAAGTCATTCACTAACTGAAACATGATACAGCAATTGGATGAGCATGGCTGACCTTGCTCCCAGGGTAGCAGGGTTATATAAAGTTTGAAGAGCCTCTGGATCAAAGGACTGGCAAAGACTGGACACACACAGCAAGAATGTTACTTTGGGCTAGCTAACACATTGTGTACAAAAATCTTGCAATTCAGTGCTAAGGGCAGATTTAAAGTGAAAGGGCGAGGAAGCAGTGGAACTTTATTCCTGTTTATACTGCAATCTGCAGTAAAATATTTGCATGTCACATACAGTTTATCCTCTTTTTGCTTACAGAGTGCGCTCTCAGTCGCAAACTCCATAAATCTCTTACTAAACATGCCATTAAACCGTTTCAAGGTGATCCAGGATGAGTACAATATTTGTGCAGTGGAAGAATCCCAAATCTAGTGGAAGGACCCTTTACTCTAGTATATTTACCTCATTAAAACTGATTAAACATAAAAAGGTCAGACTAGCATGTTAGACTAGCAAGAAGCTGAAGACAGCGAGTGCACACTAAGAATATAAGCAGTATCTGATTGCAGCAGTTACTATTTTACCCAAGCAGTCACATGTGATGTATCAGATTAAAGCTGTTAATGGATTTCAAGTAAGCCACACCCGGATTTTAGCAAAATGATCAAGTTATTCAATGAGAAGAGAGAAGAGCTGACCCAGAAGCACTACACACCATGGACAGAATTAACAGCTGCGCAATATTCAACCATTAAAACACCTAAATAATGATCACCAAGCAAAAACAACTCCATGTAGGAATAAATAACAGCAGGAAGTTGAAATTTTATGTCAGCCTTCTTCTTCCTTCAGTTTATTGGTAGGCAACATCAAAAGTGCACAAGCCATGCATCTATAAAGAGATCCAATTATCAACTGACTCATAAGCCTAGAGTTTCAGATTACTTTATGGCGTCTTTAGCATCCGGTAAATCATTGCCAAAATGTACTTGACTTGTACTAATGAGCATGTTTCATACATGTAAATGTATTTACTAATAATGGGCTGTTGGAGCAGCATCCAGTGGATAACAGCAAGAAATAAGAGGCTTGTAGTAACCTCTAATGATGAAACAGAGGGCTTGGAGAACAAGATATGGAAAGTTTACCAGCTGATTACTGGTAACTACTCAGGGGGTTTGAACACTAAATAATAAAGGTTGAAGGGTAATAAACCAACCATAATTGCGTTTCTGATCTTTGCATACAGTTATACAAGAACTATAGTGCCACTTTGTAATGGGAAAGTGAAAGATCAGCTGAAAACGTGTGATTATTTACACACACATGGTGGCGTCCTTATAAAACCAATAAAGAGAAGAACTGCAAGCAGGGCACCATGTCTATTTCAGTTTTCTGACCGATGTCAGTGACACCAATGGGGCTGTAAAACAGTTAAGCAATCTGTGGTGATGAAACCATGCCACCATTTAGGCCGCTCCACTTTGGCCACACACTAAATGTATACACGCGACATTATCTGAGACAAACTGTACTGAAACATGTCAGCCTTGACGTGTGCGTGTTTGTGTATGTATGTGTATATACTGTTCATGTCCTACGTTCATTATCATAGGTTTGGCCTCTTCCAACAGGACAATGGACCACCAGACATGTGGACATAGAGATGCCAAATTAAGGTTAAAGGACTCACCAGATCTATACATTTTCGAACACAACTGGGATGCCTTGCACCACACTGTGTAAGACAGAAATCCTACATTTTGGGAGCCTTATGCAGGAAGTATGGCATTCATTGCCTATAGAATATTCCCGTATTTCTTGGAGTATTGCACCAGTTTTTTGTATAGTGCAACTTTACAAATAAATGAAGCCATTAACAACCACTTTTCAAGTGGTACCGTTGATGGAAAAGCACACTTTGGTATCTGTATGTCTGTCATTGTGGCTTTAACAATCAACCGTGATTATCAAATGCTGGCAAAATGGGACCAGGTGGTTCTTGGTTGCTGTTTCGCACTGTCCAAGTTCACTCATGACCTTGGAGCCCCTTGTTAATGATTTACACCAGCACTAGAGAAGCTCTACTGGTTAAAATGACTGGTAAAATAAGGCTTTGTATCCACTGAGGGGTTTGGTACGTCTCAGATAACAGCGTCATTAACCTCATAGTCATAAGTTTGTTTATCTAGTCAAAGGGCGGATCTAATCAAAAGCTCAAAATATCGTTCCACTACAACCGGGTAAACAGAAGATCAAGATCTCTGTAGTAAAATGAGAGACAGCACTACAGAATGCACTACAGAATGAATACACGCAATCAAGTTTTCATTTCAGTGTGTGGACAGGAAGAGGAAGAAGAGTAAAGTGATGGTGTTTATGAAACAGAATCTGAATCAAACTGTAGACGGGACAAAGAGCAAATGAGAACAACCATACACAAAGTGGTCAAGGTGGCATTGAGGGACAATTAATACACACACAAAAAAGTGAATGGTTAAAGCAAGCACATTGTGGTTTAATGAAGAGATTGTAATGTTACATGACACCATGCATGTGTGTGTGTGTGTGTGTGTGTGTGTGTTTGTCTTTATATAGTTGTAAGGACCACATTTTTTTCACAAGGATAAGAATTAGGCATTTTTATGTGGCGAGGACATTTTTGCTGGTCCTTATAAAGAAAATGGGAATTCTGTTCGAACAAAAAACAAATAAATAAAAAAAAACCAAAAACTAAGGTTAGGCAGAGCATTAATCATTATGTCTATGTGAAGTCCTCACAACTAGAGAGAGACAAATGGTGTGTGTGTGTATGTATGTCTTTACATAGCTGTAAGGACCATATGTTTTTACAAAGATAGGAATATCAGGCATTGTTGCTAGTCCTCATAAAGATAACAAAACAAACAAAGAAACAAAACCAAACAAACAAATAAACAAAAGAGGCTAAACATTGTCTGTTCGTTACTGAGGTTAATAATGAGGCACATCATTATTAAAGCTGCATTAATCATCATGTCTATACAACTATAGGGACAAACGTGTGTGTGTGTGTGTGTGTGTGTTTAGTATGTCACTAATTAATATTCAACGGTCTTAACTGAAGTTTGAGGACACACACCCAGTCAAAAGAGCTACAGCATAGGACATATTAACAAACAGAGACATTCACATAGTAACCGTTAAAAATGTATTCAAATGTAACGTACCTTTCTGTATCAACAGTCTCGCGCGCAACCGACGGTTTGTACTTTCATCTCCAGGTGACTTAGTTAGCTTCACTGTTTCCTCTCTTTCACCACACATACACACACACACATACACACACACACACACACAGATAAACTCGCCTCACAGGCTTTCTACACTCTTCGTCAATGTGTGACTTAACGCCCGTAAACACATTTCACCACTTTTCAGTTTCGACACCAGTACTGAACTCCACATGAAGCGGAGGACAAACGCATCCTTCCTGCCGTTCGGAGACTAAAACGCGCCGCTGAAGCCAGAAGCTCGCGCAAACCTCGACTGTTCCTTTCTCTCTGAGCACGCCTCCAGTGCGCATGCGCAAGAAGCCCTTGCCTAAGCAGAAGGACAATGGGGAATCTATTCACAGCGTGGCTCATGGCATTGGTACCCATTCATCCTATCAGTGCATTATGTTTATTTGCACTTGATCTAAGCCTGTAGTGGATTGACTAGGCAAAGCTGCGATTTTAGGATTTTGGATGGGTGTTTAAATGCAGGAGACATACACACATGAAAGTGTTATACCTTATTTATCCTTATTCCTACATAATACCTCTTTATAGTGTCTGACCAACCTGGGAAAATGTCAGAGACAAAGAAATTCTTCCCTGATGACCCATTCAACTGTCCTTTCAACTGAAATGCAATATCCTGCCAAACCCATTCAAGTTGTCCTATGTCCATCATGTTATCTGAGGACGAAACTCTTCATTTTGAACTTGTGCTTTTATTTTCCAAAAGGCTGCCATGGGAGTAATTTGCGCCTTTGCCATAGGGCTTTGTGGGAGACGTATCCTCTTGCAAGACAGAGCCATTGGCACTGGCGCTTAAGATGACTGGAATGTTTCAATGCTTAGATCATTACCCATGACCAGAAGCAACGATCCTAGTCATCTTCAGTTATCTGTGTTTTACAACAATTAGTTAGGTACAACTATTTTACCTGATATATATCATGATTGTCCTGACAGAATATTCTATAATATGAACAAAGAGGTGAAGGTTTGTAACTCAACAACATGGATGTAACTGATATATCCTAATCTCATAGACAGTTGTATATATCTCATAGACAGTTTGACAGAGTGTATACTAAAGCGAGCGTTTCAGTAATGTTTAAAAGTAACTTCCTTTATTGGCTATGTTCCCAGACCCAAGGCTCGTACAGCATAACACTGACCTAGAAAGTGATTTTAAAGAAGTAGCTATTACTAGTAAAACAGAGAGAACCCAGAATGTTGACAGGTGTTTTATTCCTGGAACTTCTGGAGATAGATGAGCCCATATCCCATTCTCATCTTCCCTCCACCGCGATATAGATAGTTTTCGCCCCTCGCCTCCCTGACACCCCTGCAATAACCGGATCAATGCTTTGCAGTCCAGAATAAAGAGATTATCTCTAGACGAGCTCTTCCATCCTCCCCCAGAGTCTCAGCACAGTTTCCCTGGATCGTTATTAATTTTACACCCACTTAGCATTCTCATTCAGCCCCAAATCACCCAGGCATCTCCTTTTATGGCTCTAAACCCGATTAAGTTAGAGTTTTTTTTATGATCAAGAAACACAAATGATGAAATGCTTAAAGATTGAAGACAGACAAAAGGAAAGAATTCATGCATGTCGTTTTCTATTATACAGGATCTAGGACTTAACATATCAATGCGGACCTTTAACAGTATGGTTAAATATATTATAAAGAAAGAGCTCAACAGAAGCAGTGAAAAATAAAAGAATTTATTTTGGAAAAGAACCATTGCCTGGCTCATTATAATTCCTCAAAGAATTTATACAGTGATAGTCACCTCACAGAGAACAAGACAAAAGATTGTGTGGATCATCATCATTATTATTGTTATCAATTCCAGTTCTTAAGTCTATCTTCACTTTTAAAGTTTGGAATATAAAAGCAAATGATCGAAAAAGGCCATAAATAAATTAAGCATATCTGCAAACATGTAAGCATATCTGTACACGGTGTCTCACTGTGAGCAGGAAAAACACATTCTACAACATATTAGAGAAATACATACGCAAGAAGAAACAGACATTACTTTCAGTCTCTGTGAGATGATAATGTTTACCGTACGTCCTCCAAATTCAGGTTTTCTGAACAGAAGTAAATGCTTTATTTTATTATTTATTTTTTTCCCCCCAATAACTCACAGTACAAATCAAATGAGGACAACGTATTCACTCCTGGTCTCCCCTACACGGAGTTCTTGTATATCTTTTCATCATCCATACAATGGCAAACAACCTGCTTCTTCTTCAAACTTCCATTTGTATATGCTGTGTCTTGGTGAACTCATTTCACAGAAATAATATAACAGTGTTGCTTTTGAATATTAGTTAAATTGAATATTAGATGTGACCACAGTAGGGGAAACGTAATAGCAAGATCTCCTGTGCAGGTGTGCTTAACATTTTATACTGGCAATGGTCCAAGTCACACCTGAACAACCGTTCCCAGGGAAAGTACCTTTTAAACCATGACTATGAACACAACACATGCGTATGACTGGATACAGTGACACAACGAAGCGGACTAGCGAAAACGTTTTCAAAGAGCCCACAACTTCTAGCTTAGCAATAGCTCATGTGCTGATTTCTAACTCAAAACGGAACAGCGGCTAAGACGCATGTAAACCTTCACCAAAAACCAAGATATGTCAAATCCAGGAAGATTACATCCTCTCGTTAAGACAACCCAGCTATCAGTAATATAATATTAGATTAGGCGTTGAGCAAAGTGCTGTCATTTAGCTGTGACTGAATGACGTTTATATACACTTAGAATGTATGTACATCCAAGCTGATTAATTTGGGTTGTTTGTAAAATTACATGCAAAACCCATATCGAAGTTTTGAACTCCTGTGTAAATACTTACATTACATTCTTTTATTCACAGAAATGTCATTTATAGTTTTTAAAAAATATCTTTTTGACACTTTTATTAGAGTTAAGAAATTTCGGTTTATGAATTTCTCCGCTTATGCGGTGTGTTTAGATGTGACTGGCTAAGTGACTTGCTTTGCTCAAACCACAAACACAAATGCTCTGAATGATTGTCTGCTTTTCGATGCTCTTACAGACGCACACCACACACGTTAAACAAAAATACAAAAAATGCAACCTATGATGTTCAGCGCTCCTTAATCGATAAAATCATTTTGAAACCACAATGACAGTGATATTTAAGAGCAACTTGCTGCTCACGTGGGAGTCCCAATCAGAGGAACCAGAGTCTCATATCAAACAAAGGATGAGAAGCCTGTGGTTGGTGCCTGGGTGGAGGTGCCCAGGCTGCTGGGAGGCCTGTAGAGCCCATGCTGGCTGTGGATCTCAGAGGACAGCAGAGATGGAGTGGGAGTCCGGCTACCCTTGGGCCTGAACAGAGTGCCTTGGCCCATGGGCTGTGGAGATGGTGTGCTGTGTGGCAACAGAGGAGGAAGGGGAGGCAGCGGGGGAGCATGGGGACGTGACTCCTGTTCGGTTGCACCTTCTGCCTGCCCGTAGCTGTATGCAGGTGGCCTTGAGACTCCCTTCTGCTGTCGACGCCATGAGTTGTAGTAGGTTGGGTCACTGATATAGTGGTTGACAAATGAGTGTGTCTTCTGATGGGCTTGATCCACTTCGTATTCACTGTCACTGCCCTGTCATCAAAGAAGGAGAGGAAATTATTTATTTATTTTATTTATTTACAAATGTCAAGATATAGAACTTTATTAACTTAATGGGACTGGTCAGCTTGACTAATATGAATTTTTATGTCTGATATCAAAAATGTGTTCCTCTTGCGCTAGTTAAAAATATTAAACATGTTTAATACTGCTAATACAATTTGCTAACCACGACTGGACTTGGAGTAGATCAGAGAGGTTAAGACTGCATTTCATACAGCTCACGCCACAGGATAATCTGGGACAATAATCCTTTAAAACCAGCCATTTGCAATGGTTGTGAGGGGCGAATTGGCCTCAAATCCTGATTATCCTCTAGTGTGGCCCAGGCGTAAAACACATAGTCGGAATTCAGCGAGTCCAACCACAGGCATTCTGTTTAAAGGTACATCAAAGCTCTCCAGCACACTGATTAACTTCACGATCCTTCGAGAAAACTGACAGATGCTACGGAGAACACACAAAAAATGTCAACAACTGTCCGTGCAAATGTTTGGCCTTTTTCAAATCTCTGCAGAACTGACTTGGAAAAAGAGAATACATATGGGTCTGAGGAAAAACAATGCTAATGTTTGGCAAAAGGGGCATCTGGAGAGAACATAAAAGCGAACACCCATGTGTTTCTAATGCCTGTCATCGAATCGTGTTAGCGTCCTTTATGAGTAAGCTTATGTGACGCTGATCAGAACCCTGTAACTTTTTGGCTTTTCCCAGAAGAGCTGGTCCTGCTTCAGTTTCTTGGCATAACTCAAAACAGCCTTCAGGTTTCTGTTCTGGAGTAGGTACTTTCCTGCTGACCAGAAACACTGCTGACTCCTTAGATACAAACTCCATGAAATGGAGTTTCACCTTGCACTTTCATAGCACATAGCTAATAAAAACTCCTAAAGCATAGCACCAATTGAAACATATATCTGAGGGTTTTTTAAGGTCTATGTAAGAAAGAAATCTTGTTGGGATATGTTATAGGAAAACAGTCAGTTTTGAGGTATTAATAGCATCATACCACCCCAAAGTTGATTATTTTCCAATTATTTTTCAAAGTCTTTTTAAAGTATTTTATTATTCTTATACCACAGCAATCTGTCAACAATTACATTTGTAGTAGTTTCCATGTTGTAGAACAAGTTCCCGCTATGATTCGCAGTATACCAGATATAAACAGTTATTTCCCTCACCATCCTCTTTATTACTGTTCCAGTTTATTCATCAAACATATGCAGCATAGATTACACAGACCAGACATGTCTTTCAGAATCAGCTTTACTTGACTCGACTTGAACTGACACTGGAAACTTCCCTCAAACTTATAAAGTGAAAATCTGCATACTGTCCTTGCACACAGAGGAATGTGACCTCCGTATTTAACCCATCCGCGCAGTGAAACACACACATACACACATAAGTGAACACTGGGGGGGCAGTAGACACACTTGCCCGGGGCGGGGGGAGAAAGCCCCAAAGCACGGTGCCCAGGGAGCAGTTGGGGGGTTAAGTGCTTTGCTCAAGGGTACTTCAGTCATGTCTTGTCTGTTAACGGGATCGAACCCAGGACCACAAGACCGGTTCCCTAACCACAAGGTGATGGCTTATCCCTCCCCCTCTCCTCATACTACATGTTAAAAAAAACACATTCGGCATCCACCATATTACTATAATACCTTGTAGCTGTTATAGAAAACATCAGCTATCCAAACTGAATGAAAAATCTAGCAGTGATGTGGTATAAAGTGGTTTGCCAAAAGAGATGACACTGTCCTCCTGAGTGCATGTGTTTGCATAAGCGCAGGTTAAAAGATGCTAATGTTTGCAATAAAAACCACGGTGTCACAGGTGTCTTTAGAAGACAACTGTGACACAAGAAAGCACTGTTTTTTTACTCCTCGGGTGTCTACAGGGAAAACAAACAAACTAAAAATGTGTGCTCATACAAAATGTTTTTTTTGCCAGTTGTATCTCAGTTTCCTATATAGCATGTAGTCCTAAGATTTTACATGCCACCAACAACATGCATACATCCTAGAGGAAGCAACAGGACATGTCCTGGTGACCAGAGGAACATATTGGTCTGTTGAATTTACCAAGTAGCAATGAGTTGACAGACCTCTTAGAAATGACTCTCACTAGGTCAGTCAAAAAATATGTGAACAGGGGGGTCTGGAATGGAGTCAAATTCCTGTTTCAGTTTGCCCCTGGCCACCACCACTATAACACATAGTCCTTGTTTCAGGTTTGCTGAGTCATGCAGCATTTAACTGAGGGAAAAGAACTGCTGAATAAAATCCTACAAAAGAAGTGGGGTGAAATCAGCTTGGGGTTTTATATGTTTCCCATAAAGAAGGTCACCATTAGAGGATTAATAAAGCAGTGTCAAGAGACGGATGGCTCTAAATTGATATAAAGTATCATTTCTCAGGCAAAGGTCAGGTTCACTTGTCATTCATTTCATAGCTTGACAGAAATGCATCAGCCTAAATCTACTGAGCTTGGACATACTGAAGAAATGGTTCTCTCTCATAAAAGAGACACATGTGGAACACATGTGGACGCCCTTTCACTACAAATCATGACTGACTGGTAACCAAGATGTTTACATGTGCATGAATGTAATTCTCAGACGACTGGGATACCTGTGAATCGGATACTTCGGATGGTTTCTCAGTGAGACTGCTGTTCTCGGCTGGCATCAGGTCATTGCATTTAGTGCTGACATCTTCATCGGAGTAGTGCAGACCGCCCGGACTGGGTCGTGGAGGAGAACTGGAGCAGGGAGAGGACAAAGTGACAGTATGAAAAACAATGAAATGAGCGAAGTGCTGAATTAGGATAAGTGCCTCTGTGGTAATTTAGATATGATAAGTGTGTCTGTTCTAAAATGTTCAATGATCATAGCTGTGTGTGTCTGAGAGAATGAAAAGAAGGATATATAGGGAGCTATTTAGACTTGGCATTAACATCTATCTTGGGTGATATGTAGAATAACAAGTGGACTGATCAGCCAGACCACACTAGGAAGCATTCTGGGACACATGTGTGTGAACAAAAATGTGTCCTGATGCAGCCCTGTATATTAATAAACTGTAAATATACACTGTGGATACACATCACGTATTTGTCTAAGGGTTGTATCTTCATGCTTGTGTTACCATTTTAAATATGTGTGCTCTTCTTATTACTGTATATAGAGTAGTAATATCAGGGTGGATTTGGCAACCCAGTTAATAATGAAATATGATCGCAAATGGTTAAAAGGCTTTCGAGACAGGAAAATCCCAGAAATTATCAATTGTCCGTCATTTCTGGTGTCCATTTGGGATGGACAGATCTTAATACCAAGTCTGAACAGGACCTTAATACTGTTGCTGCTGCAAGAAAATATCCATCCATATTTTTTTATACATTTTGATTTTTAACTTTATATGATTAGGAGGCCGTAGACGATCATTTTTCTTTTTTTTTCTGAAAGACTTCACACGTGAGCTTGCTTTTCATTCATATTATACAAATCCTACACTAAGCACAGACTCATACCATTACATCCACAGATTAAAGAGTATTATAATCAACGTCAGGAAATTCATCAATAGCCAGACAGATGGATCCCAGGAAAAACAGACCAGCTCAGAGGAACACTGGAAACAAGCTGTGCTTCCACATTTCAACCATTTCTAATTAGCTCCTAATCTCCTGAGCTTCTCTGATCTCTGGACAGATAGTGAGGCATCTGTTTAGCATGAGGAAAGGTGGAGCTCACAAGTGCCCTTAGGGGCATCACATGACACACGTTAGAACTTTAGGCAAGCATCTGCGTAGTATTTCTCAATGTTCATTGAGGATTGTCATTAAAGCCAGGCATCCCTTATGCCAGAAACCAACAAATGTTTCAGGGAGCTCTGCTCTCAGCCAGTGCACAGCAAATCTTTGCTCTGTCAAAATCTCCAAACCACAGAGAGCTCTTTGACCCAGCTGATCCAATTCTTGTGATTTACAGTAATGAGGGCTAATGTCCATTAAACCGCGAACAGTAGAAATGTTAGCTTTTGAACTGAGCAGACTAACTCAAGAATTGTTGTCAATAAGCTTAGTGTGCAAATCATGCTGATGTATCTACCACACTATAGACTCGGAGTGGAAAAAACTCCATCAGTTACTTGGATGGAGGCTCCAGAATATCAAAATTAAGTAAATAGCTCACTTAAAGACTTCCAGAATGCTGGAATGAAATTTTGGCCTTGGAAGGGTTAATCCAGGGCGTCTAGTTTAGAGCGTCTAGTTTAGATGTGAAGTGTCTAGTTTAAATTCAGCGGAGGTTGGGTTTTTAAAGCAGGGATAAAGCCATATCATACAGCCCAGCACCAATTACCACCCAATTTTTAAAACGTATAATCTACCGCTTTTCTATTCTCCCAACCCTCTTACATATCCAGCTCAGATTCTGGCCTCGAGTCTCATCTCTTCTGATAGCACTGTCCTTCACAAATCAATCTTTCTCACTCTCTCTAGGGAACAGCCCCGTGGCACTACTGCACTCGAGCGAGCCTCTTCAAAAACAGACTGCTTTGATCTCTCAGGAAGATTGTCTCAGCTGAGTTAAGAGACGGGGAGCCGCACAAACCCCCTACCCTCACATCGACGCATTCCACTCTAATGGGCCCAAAATTCTCTCTCCGGTTACCGCCACAGGAAGTTGACCACGAGTCCAGCCCCTCCAACCTCCCTGCATACGGCTCACTGACTCTCTCACAATCGGCCTTATGGCAGATCACTGACCTCCACGCTATCTGTGTTTGTACAAACACTATGTAAACTCAAAACGAAGGGCTGCAAACCAAGTGCCCTTGTGACAAGAGGGCATTTCACAGTGCATATGAAGAAAAGTCTTGCAGGGTTTTTTTTTTTGCTGTGAAACAAATGAGATCCTCATGCAAGGAAGAAGTTGCAAGTTGTTTCAAATTCCTACATAAATACAAATTTTCTCCAGTGTATGCTTTGAATGTCAATAAGAATGAAAAAGTGGCAGGAGGGGAGGCCAGACCTCAACTTCTGATTGGCACAACCTCTTCAGTTTCTTTGTGGCTGACAGATGGAGAGTGGAAAGGAACAACTGCTGCTGGAATCTTAGCCAATTCTCCATTCACTACATTAAAAGGATGCCAGGAAGCTGAATTTAAATAAGCTGTGGGCCCAAGGCCCAAGTCTAGCTCTCTTATGCAGTCTCCCTCTGGAAACAATTCCATCACCATTCGCTACATTATGTGGTGGTAAAATATGAACTATTTAAAAGGCAATATTAAAGACAACCCATTTGCTAAGACATACAGGGTCAACAACAGGCTTTTAACTGACACCTAACTTTAAAAGGCAGCTAACCGAGATGCTTTAGACAGCGGCGTGCTTATTAAGCTAACACAGTTAGCTTCAATCTGTTCACACCAACGGGGTGAGGCGACCAAGCCTGCCAGCTAATTCACTCTCAATCCATTTACAGGAAACTGTTAAATCGTTACTAACTCATAACTCACACTAAATTCATAAACTGACTAGATCGCTGCTCCACTTCCATCCACCATACTAAAAATCTTTGGGAGAGAAGTTGTGCCGCACTGAATGCTGGGATTGCCTTCACAACTGAAGCAGAACACTGAGCTCCCTTAATATTCAGTCAGAATACAGCATCTCCATGGGCAGCATTTTGAGGCATCTAAGAACTGAGACAAGCTTCTTCTCAGGAATGTGCGTAAAATGACGCAACATGCTGTCTATCTAGAGAGCTGACAAGATTTTGAGACAGACCCATAATTTCACTTTCTAATAATTTATGCCTACATATCATGTTAACTTTTTGGAGTGTAAACAGAGCAGATGTAAATGTATTATCATTTAAAGTTATGGACAGGTATACAAACCGGGTGTAGATGCCATTCTTGCGACAGAAGGAGTTTTTGACAGAGAGACGCCTGTTATTCAGCTCCATAGCTGGGAATCGGCCCTCGTCCATCCTCATCATGTCTCCATGGGAGAGTGGCAGAGATGGGCAGTTCGAGTGGCCACCTGCATAAAGGAAACAGGTATTAAATGGGTGTGGAGTTTATCAAACCAAGGTTATCAAGATACCCTGGAGTTTGAATCCTTTATGACTATTTACTCTTTGGGCAGTAGGTCTTGACCTCACTGCTTAATTTGGTGCTGGATGAATGAGAGGGAAAAGACAACAACAAAAAAGCTATAGAACTGCAAACCTTAGTAAGATCATACTCCACCAGCAATGCCCAGGCCAGGTGTTTATATCCTATGCTCAAATCTTTTAACAGAACAGGTGCTTTTCAGACCAGGAATGAAAACCTGAGACCTCGCCCTGATAGACTTGCCGCACAAGCTTTATAGATTGACCAACTCTCCTGAGTGTCATTTTAAAAAGAGAACAGTGTTTATTTACCAATTATTAAAACTAGTAGAAATTACTAAGGCTTGTTTTACTTGACCATGATGAAATGACAATTATTAAAACAAGCACCACCGGCACAGCAACATTTTTTACTGCCTCATGTTTTTGCATAAGAAGCAACTCAGAAAGTGTATTTTGAACAGGATTCATATTCAGGATAACCTAAGGGCTTACCAATATGATGATATTACTGTCATAGAGAATAAGTTTTTATAAATTCTCTAAAAATAGAGAATATTAAATAAAAATAAAAACACTGGCAGTTTATTAGTAAACTATCACAGGAATCTCAACTATTTTTGTCAAATCGCCCACAACTATGTAAAACTTTCCAGAACTTTGGTGGAAACGCCTATAGAGAGACCAGACAGCTGAGCTTCCGTCTGTCACACACACACGGCTGTGACTGGAACTGCGCTGAGACTCCAGTGAGGGAGGTGTGGAGTTGTGGCCAGTGACCTCTCCACCCTGTTCAGATTGTCCATGTGATCTCACCCCCAGCAGGCCTGGAGGGCTGACAGGACGGAGCTAAAACAAACAGGCGTCAGAGGCAGATGAGCGGCCCATGGATGGAGGGCTAGAGAGGGGTGGAGAGGGGAGGCCAGGCCATGAGAGTGGCCCTTTGTGCCTCACACAAGCACTTCCCTTGTACTCCTTCACCCAGCCGCAGCTCTGTTTTCCAATCCTGGCACCACACTCTGAAATGCTGACTCTCTCTCTCTCTCTTTCAAACACACAAACACACACACACACACACACTATCCTGACCTCTCCATCATCACTCACACTCTCAGAGCTGCAGTGCATGTGTATGCACAGAGACAAAGTGGGTTTCTCAGGAAATCTGTATGCGCTTAAATCACTCTGCGCTCTGTTAAACGCTTAAGGCCTGTTTTGTTAGATTCTGACCTCACAGGACCACACGCTATTCCCCCTGATAAACTCAGCCTAGTCTAGATAAACAGGCTTCGAAAAAAAGCTACTGTACAGATAAGAGACAAACAATGTACAAGAACACTCAAGATTTACAGCTATTGTCCAATTACAGCACAGTAGCCTTAATAAGATTTAGTGCTACAACATCAGTCCACTACTTAAAGCACCACCCTAGTCGAAATAGCCATTTACTAAAAGGTGCAGCACTTTTTTTTTCTGACAGGATACAATGAGACTCTGAAGGTGGAGTTCAAGCTGCGACATGCAGCTTTAACTATAAATGATAGTAAAGTATGGACTACAGTTATAAAAGTGAGTCACAGTCTAATTTTGCAGCACATTTAACTACACTGAACACTGGTATACCCACGGGTGTGTTAAGGGTGCAACTAAAATCTATAGCTCACACACCCAAACGTGTTGCACTCAGAATTTTTTTTCAACAAAATTACATGTTGGATTCATCTTCTGTCACTGTGACTACACATCAAACTATGTACACTACTTTAGTTTTCAGACATCAGTTATATCTACATACTTATATAGTACTCGGATGGATGCATGTGAGTTACTCGTGTGGGGTGGAGTTTGGCAGAAAGACGGAAGGCTTGTCCTTGTTGATTCTGACCTTGAACTCAAACTTAAGCCTGTTTTTCCTTATAAGATGTGGACTCGAGCACCACAATGTCACTATGGAATTTATGTTTTAGGCTGTAAAAATACTTAAAGACTATGGAATGCCATGTAAGGGCAATAACTGTCAGTTTATCAAAACTGGGAGCACATTTTCTGTTCAGGAGTACATATCAAATTATGTAGCACCATAACAATATAATTTAATACATTTCAATTAAAAGACTACATTGCACATGCTTATGATTTTATGACTTACGATCTTGGGCTTTATCTATGCTGGCGCACAATATAAAAAATGAATAAATGTTTTGTTCAAGCAAATGAATAGCCAAGCAAGGTAAAACAGCAGCTCCCAAGAGTTGGTAAAATGGCGGGTAAACAAATTGGTCATGCCTGTATATTAAACAGTGATCTGACCACCTGACCACCACACCATATGTAGTTTTTTTCCAAAGAGTTTCTCTTCATTGGAGCTATGAGGCCCAAACATGCTCCAGCATAAGCCTTTGTGCACAAAGTGAGCTCCATAAAGACATAATCTGCCACGGTTGGCTTGGAATGAAGCAAGTGCTCTCCATAGAGCCTGACCTCAACCCTTCTACCAATGGGATAAACTGGAAAGTCGCCTAACGTCAGTGGCTGACCTCACTAATGCTCTTGTGGTTGAATAACCCTAAATCCCTAGAACCACACTTCAAAATCTAGTCGATAGTCTTCCCAGAAGTGTGGAGAGGATTAAAAGATCTTTGATTTCAGTCTACAGGCTTTTAAAATGCATGGCCCTGAAATAGAGACGTTAGCAAAATGGCGCACAACAAAATATGCTGTAGAAATGTCATTATACCCATGGCTTCAGATTTGTTGTATTTTGTATTGTGATCCTTGTATGCAATGTGTTGTAGTTCACATCACAATGTTTCCCTACATGTACATCAAAATATATATTTATGGCTGTAAATTTTATACCAATAGATTGTTATTTGTTTTTCCAAAAAAGTATGTATAGGAACATATAGGATATCTAATAAAGTCCTAAACCATATGGGCTCATTTTATCCAGGAAGGGACTGTAATAGAAGTGATTACCGATAAGATACAGGTTTTTTTTTTGTTTGTTTTTTTACATACAAGAATAAAAATATTTTTTAAAATAATAATAAAATACCAGAACCAATCACATTCTACATTTGGCTGAACCCAAATGGCTTGTCAATAAAATCAGTCCTGCTGGAATTTTCACTAATAGCCCATGTACCACTAAAATGGAGTGCAGGGTGGATTAGATCATATTTTATTCTGACTATCTGCCTAGGACGACTGCCAGCTGCCTCAACTCAGGTCAAATCCAATATAAAATAAACTGCCCCCAAAGTTAAAGCAGTCTAGTAAAGCAGTGTGATTTGTGTCTTGCAGGGCAAAGGAGGAAATGAGGTGATATTCAGTAACACTATTACTAGCCGGTGCTATTTTCTATTACATTACTAATAGAGGAAAACAAAAGCAGCTTAGTAATTTTTGTGAAATATTAAATTAAACAGCCAAGCAGACAACAGGCTTATCAGTCCAGTGTGATTAGAATCTGGTGGCCTTAACTGAGAACTTCAGACATCAATCATTTTTATTTTCTTTTGTGTCAATGTAAATGTTATCATTAGGAGCTCAATTACGAGTCACAAATGGTCAGTTACAGGTTTTACAGATCCTACTGCACACTAGTGAACTGGGAATACATTAAACCAGTAAGCAGGATGTTTAATGTATGCTTAGCTGGCCTTAAGTTAGTCCATAGTCATAAACCTGACAGCAGAATGAATGTGAAACTAGTTACAGAAAGCAATAAGGTTTTGACAGTGAAGTAATACAGTGACTTAGATAATCTGTTAAAATGTTTACTAGAAGACGTCTCCAAAAGTTGACATAAATAACTATTAAATTGTGAGTAGATGAGCAAGAGAGACAGACAGAGAAAGAGAGAAAGTTTTGTTCATTATCTGGTGGCGATATATGAAGTAATTGATGTGCATCAAGTACGTTGAGTTAGTGCATCAGCCTGAATATACCTGAAGCACACAATGTCTATATAAATTAAAGCGCACTGGTACAGTAAAAAACATGTCTAATACACCAGTCTAATACTTGATAGGTCCCCCACAGGGTATGAACTCTTGTGGAAATGTCTGTAGGCAATGAATGGCTTCCCAAAAGTGTTCAATCACATTGAAATCTGGTGACTTAGATTAGAGGAACTCAGAAGAGTGTTCCTCTAAACACAGTTTGGTGTCTCTAGACGTGTGTGTATTGTTCTGTTGGAAGAGGCCAAACCCATCAGAA
>JAOVVF010000025.1:17994816-18011796 GCA_028565595.1 Duopalatinus emarginatus
TCTATCTATCTATCTATCTATCTATCTATCTATCTATCTATCTATCTATCTATCTATCTAGTTTGAAAATTGAAGCTTTGGAGGCTAATCTATTTGAGTGTATTAGAGCTGGACAGATAAAAGGATTAATGCACTGCTGCATCACTCACTTTAAGTTTGAATGAACCACTGGTACTGCTGATGGAATTGTGGGTAATGTAATAAAGCCAAAGTGAAAAATGACTTGTTGATGAAATTTGTGCACAACTGATTATAAATACTGATATGCAAGATAGACTTTAGAAAAAAAAAAGAAAACGCTCTCCCACACCTCATCCAGCACGAGATACTTCCTACAGTTCCACCCAATACACTGGCACTAATGATATCTAGGCCTTACCGTCCTGTAGAGTAGTGATAGCCTCGCTGTCCTTGCTGTACTCACTGTCTCCTATATCATTAGTAGCCTTGACGCGGAACTGGTACGACGTGAAAGGTTTAAGTCTGTGAAAAACACAAACGTTCTGGTCAGGTTTCTCAACACCAACATGTCTGCTGACAGCTGTAGATGAGTGATGTAAGAATTCGTACTTACTTATCCACTATATAGGAGTTGGCCTCGTGATTGACTGACGCTGAGTGGACGATCCAGTTGTTGTTGGGCAGCTCTTTGTATTGTACAGTGTAGTAGCGCACTGGGGACAAACCGTCACTGCCTGGTTCCCATGACAGCAGCACGCTACGAGCCTGCACATCCTCCTGAGGCACTACAGGACGACTTGGCGGCTGGGGGCGAGCTGAGGTGGGTATTAAGGGTATTAATTATTTCATAAAGTATCATGGATAACAATTAAATATGTAATGTCTGCTTATATAAGATGGATATGTTTAAAATATATGAATAATAATTGCGAATAAAAAAACGGCTCAATAAAGGTTAATAACGGCTTCATCTTGGTCCTTGGCGAACAGATACCCTACTGGATGGGACGCTAGTCCGTCACAGTAAACTATGCATATATCCACCTCTAGGAGCAATTTAGAGCAGCAAGTCCACCTTCTGGCATACATCTGCATTGTGTACCTCTCTTTTCTGTTGTGACCACAAGGGCCTCAGCAGCTTCTCCCCAACCATTTCTGGTCTGGGCCGTTAGGCGGAAGACGTAAACGCTTTCCGGTTTCAGTCCGCTAGCTGTATACTGCCGCGCACTGGGGCTCAGTACGTCCACTATGGCTGAGTTGATGGTGGAGGAGTTTCGCCGGTAGGCAATCTGATAAGCTAAAAAAAGATGCAAATCATAGAAAACATTAAACAACACATGGAATGACAATTATTAGATTTTGCTTAGCATAGATACAAACTCACCAAGGATAATGCCATTGGGTTGAGCAGGGGGCTGCCAGATAAGACGCACTGAAGTGGTTCTGACCTCAGGAAAAAGGATTCCTACAGGAGGCCCAGGAACTGCAAGCAATAACTTACTGAGTTACAACAAGAAACATGACACAAAGCAATTGGCCCAGGAAGGTAAGTACAGTATATCTAGTGTGGAATAGTCCCCTACCATCATCCAATGTGCGCTCCAGGAGGGGGGCTGAGCTGGGTGCGCCGTCTCCTATGCGTGTGAAGCTGAGAACCTGGATCTCATAAAGGACATACTTGTCCAGGCTGGTCAGTTGGACACTGTGGCTGGTGTTCCCCTCCACCACCCAGAAACGAGGTGCCAAATCAGAGTCTTTCTCTCTGTATGCTACCTATAAGAGATACAGGAGAGATTCTCATACAGTATTCTTTGCAAGCAGCTCTCAGCTGCTCTCAAATGTATTTTTTTTTTAAAAAGAGTGATTAACATCTGCAGTGCCTTGTAGCCCAGAATGAGTCCATTACGGTCAGCTTCTGGCACCTCACCCCACCGAACCAGAATACTGCTGGAGGTCGTGGCAAAGGCAGAGACATTGGCAGGTCCACTAGAAGGCACTGCAACCAAAATCCATATTAAGAATTATGGCACACAGCATCTTCATATTTTTGTGGCTCCAATGAAAATATAATCAGGGCTACACTACAAATAATAATAATATTTTTGCATATAGGCAAATATTTCTAATAGAAATATGAATTATAAAACTTCCATTCTACGATGAAGCATACGCTTGTTAAGCCTATTTACAGACATTTTATTTATTTCAAGCACTTGTTTACTCTTTAATTGCTTTTTTAAAAGAAATGCTATATATAATTAATAAGCTAAAGATTGCTTTAAAAAAATTTTTACCAAATACCCTCACAGAATAATGTAAAATTATAAATTAGATTTGTCCATATTTAAGATATTTTATTACTAGGATTATTTTCTATGGTGTGTAAAAGCCAACAACAGCCATTTGTCCTTGTGCACACATTCCTAACAACTCGGATTAAATGATGAGAGGAAGATATTTTAGTGGAAAGTGAAAAGAAGCAAGGTCTGTCCTGTGACTGTCTCACCTGACTCTCTAGTTCTAGCATGAACGGGCTGACTCCACGGTCCCGCCCCGATGCCATTGATAGCCTGCACACGTACTTCGTACTCAGTCCATTCCTCCAGGTCCTCGATTGTGAACTCTCTCTCCAGCCTGTCAGAGATGATGTGGGAGAGAACTCCTCCTTTCAAACCAACACGAGAGTACTGCACCTTGTAGCCCACCAGCTCCGGATTACCGTTGTACTCCCACTCCGGCAAGGGCTACAACACGTTAAACTGAGGTGTAAAACATCACTCTGAACAGAGAACAGAGCTAGAGTGTTAAGTGTAGTCAAACAAGGTTCATTCAGATGTTCACCTACCACCCATCGGAGCCAGAGGCTGGTCTCGCTGGCTGTGCGGAGAGTGACATTGGCAGGCGCAATATCTGGAGGTGCCTGCAGGGTCTGGATTTTCCTAGAGGGTTGGCTAGGAGGACTGGTGCCCACGATGTTAACTTGACGCATACGGAACCTAAAACACAGTTTATTGAGCAGTGAATAAGCAGAAGAAGCAGGTGTGTGCGAATAGTTCAGACAGAAGTGAGTGTACCTGTAGAAGGTGTATGGGTTGAGACCCTCTACTATGAGAGAACGTGCATCAGGCTCATTAGTCAGCTGATGGACCATGACCCACTCTTCATTTTCCCCTATTACACCGATCTGTGTGAGTGAGAATAAAATAAAGAAACGTTTTATTGAGCTACTATACAGACACCCAGGCATATTTATCACTCGTTCATCACATTGGAGTGCCAGAAAAACTGGTTAAATAGATAAATCTATGCAAAATACATACGCTTGTGGTGGCTCTATAATGGTATGGAGTTTGTCTTTGGTACCCCCTGGTACGTCTACAAACGTCTCTGATCCATCTAGGCGATCGCTAAGTGTACCTACTGTCTGACAAGTTAAACCTGTTCATGTCCTGAATTCACTCTTCCAACAGGACAATGCACCACCACATACGTCTAAAGACACCAAATTATGGTTAGAGGGATTCATCTAAGTTTTGCCATTCCCACCTAAGTCTCCAGATCTCAGTGTTATCAAACACATCTGGGATGCCAAGTAACGTGCTGTTAAACAAAAAACTCCTACACCTCAGAATACAACAGAATTGTGGACCGATCTGCAGGAAGTATGGTGTTCAGTCAGTCTTTATCTTATCCGCTTAGTCCATCAGGGTTGCAGCTTGCTGTTCTGAGATAGCTAACTAACTAGACTAGGCTGCTAGCTTGAAAGATTCTAGATTAGTCTAAGTTATGACTTTGCTGTTGCTTTGACAGAATTCAATAAAACGGAAGATGCTTGAGTGACTTTACTGTATGAAAACAGTGTGGTACAGTGGTAACATTATTGGATTCCCATGTGAGAGACCTGGGTTCAATTCCTAATATAGGCCGCCAGTCTGTGCTACACCAATAAGGGTCCTTGGGCAAGACTCCTAACACTACATTGGCCTAACTGTAATACCAATAAATTGGTAAGTCACTCTGGATAAGAGTGTCTGCTAAATGCAAATGTAAAAACAATTCATGTCAGACTGTCACATCTAATATGAGTGAATTCAATAACATAGTTTTTTTTAGGACTTTTGCACAAAGTCATTTAAGTTACACATATATTGTAAGGTTAGGATACTGGCAGTTAAGTATTTTTACTTCACAATCCTCCTCATATTTGCTCACTACCAAGGCTCACTACCTCACTACCTTGTTTTCTTTATGTTTGTTTTACTTGACCTGCCTAGTCAAAAGGTAAAAAAAAATATTTGTTTACCTGGGCCTCCACTATCCAGCGGGAGATGGAGGTCTTGCCATCGTAACCAGGTTTAAATTGCAAGGCCACAGAACGTGGGCCAATGTTAGAGATGGCAATGTTGGTGGGCGGCCCAGGCATTTCTGCAAGAGCAGAGAAAAAAATCAGAACAGCTTGCTATTTAAAAATGAGCACTTGTAACAAACCACATGGATCACATGGATACTGCTTAGGAAAACCAACAAAAACCCATATCAATACACTTTATGGATAAAGGTTAGTGGACACATTCACCATTCAACACTTATATGTGCTTCTGAACATCATATTCTAGATTAAGTCCCTTTTTTTCTCTATTATAATAACCTCCACTCTTCTGGGAAGGCTTTCCACTTAATTATAGACCATGGCTGTGTGCATTTACCAATTCAGCTACAGGAGCATTAGAGAGGTTGGGTACTCATGTCAGGAAAGAAAACCTGGCATACAGTCTGCATCCCAAAAGTGTTCATTGGGGTTAAGGTCGGGGATCTGTGCAGGACACTTGAGTTCTTTCACATCAATCTTGGCAGACCATGTCTTCTTGAAGGAGCACTATCATGCTAAAACAGCATAGTACTGGGCCCCTTAGTTCCATGCTAATGCTTATAAAATTGTAAAAGCTATAGCATATATGGTGTGCCTTCCACACTGTAGCAACCTACATATAGGTGTAATGGTCAGATGTCCACATACTTTTGGCCACGCAGTGTATAAAGTCACAGATACATTGCTGTTTGTGAGAGTCAGGACCGACCTGGTGGCACTCCAGAGGATATGGTAGAAGAGGAGAGCTGGCCTTGGCCCTTGGAGGTCATGGCAGCTACCTGGATGGTGTAGGTGGTGAGGGCTGTCAGCCCTGTAACCCGGTACTCCTGTGTCAGGTTGGGCAGATAGTGTGTGACTCGTGTGTTGGTGCGGTTGAACTCCTCCCAGGAGATGCGGTACCCTACAATAAGCAATAAGGCAACAACAAAGAATAGATAATGGAGAGTGCCACTGGGACCTAGAAAGAGTATGTCAGGATTGTCTTAACAGTTTGCCTTAACAATGCATTTATTTGTTACATGTACATTATGGCAGTGAAAGTCTTTGCTTTGGATATCCTAGCTTGTTAGAAAATTGGAGTCAGAGCGCAGGGTCAGCGTCCCTGGAGCAGAGAGGGTTAAAGGCCTTGCTCAAGAGCGGCAGCTTGACAGTTCTGAGGCTTGAACCTCTGACCTTCTGATTCGTATCTATCTATCCATCCATCTATCTATCTATCTATCTATCTATCTATCTATCCAATTCTGTCTTTGGTGTTGGGAGTCTACGTCTTGAAAATGGACACTTATGTGGGTATCAAGCCTAATAATCAGAAAAATGCTTCAGTTTGAGATACATACATTCAGACATTAAATATTGAGTTTAACAGTGCCTGCTGTGCCATCGCATCGACTGCATGTATTATCTTTTTTTGTCTTCTTTTGTTTTACCATCTATCTATTTTACATGCCACCTGTGTGTAAGCAGATCTTTTTCTCCTTGTCAGCTGCTGTCACTCGTCATGTTTGTCAGCAGCGTCTGATTTGCGCTGCTCTTTTGTGCGCTCTCACCCCCTAATAAACACAGTATCCTCAGCTCTACTGACAATAGTCATGACTGTCTGTTCAGCTATGAACATCTGCACAGGCAGACATTTCTATCACTAAGGGGTGGGTATGAAGTAAAATCCTGCTGTCTCATCACACAGAAGAAAAACAGACAGTCTCAGACAGCTGCACCCAAGCTTCTGCTGATGTGGGAGCTGGATTGCAGCTTTTCTCTATGTGTCCCTTTACCTTCAGAAAAAACAATATCACTGAAACTGAAGATATCAGCCATAGGAAATCATTACTGTGGATGTTTAATTATGACATGGACTCCTTGTGATATTCTTTGCTTAAAAAATGGTTAGTGGAAATCCCTGACATTTCTAAAAGACCAGTAAGTAAAATGATTAATCGTTATTATATTATAGACTCATATTGTAAAGGTTGATGTATAGTTCAACTGGACATCCAACATTTTAATTAATGCATGAATGCAGTGTCTAGTGTGTGTATGTGCTGGAGCGTCATGCCACCTGTCAGAATGCCGTTCCTCTCATGTGGCTCTTTCCAGCTCACTTTCAGCGACGTGTCCAGGATCTCGGTGAAGCTCAGGTGACCCACAGGCCCTGGGGCTGAAGACACACTTGGGACATTCAGTTCAACAGCACAACAGAAACAAAAACACCCACCTATTCAGTCTAGACCTCTGACACTCACTGTCTTCGTGGGTCCGGATATGATGCGGAGGACTCCGTGGGCCGTCTCCTGGTGTTGTGAAACACAGAACTGAAGTGAAGTACTCAGTGAACTTTTTCAGCCCAGTGACGTAGCCGACATGCACGCTGTCCTGAAAGTTCGGCCTCGCCGTCACCATGGCCACATTCTCCTCATGGCCTGGCTCCCAGGCCAGCAGCTGGAGGAAGATAACAGGAAGGGGAAAAAAAGGAAAGCGAAAAAAAAAGAGATCAGAGGGCACAGCGTCCATCTCAATCCCCTGGGAGAAAATGCCAATATGTGCTGTGCAGCTGTCACCGAGACGTTATTGAGATGAATTGTGCCACAGAAACTGTTTTTTTTTTGTTGCTCTGAACACTAGAGGGCAGCAGAATGATGGATCACCTTGTAGCCCTGGTTGATGCCGTTGATGAACTGTGGGCTTGGAGCGCTCCACGTGAAGCGTACTGTGGTGGAGTTGACGGCCTCTGCCTGCACATTGCCTGGTGGTACTGTGGGAACTGTACAGCATGGAATGAGAAATATATAAGAAAGAAGGTATCTGGAAATAGAATTTTAGAAAGTGCAAAAACATTGTTAATAATTACACTGTGGAGGGAAAGCAGTGTGTCAGCCTGCAAAAGAATTTTGCTTTGGATTTTTATTCCATTTTCTTCCAATTTGGCCATGTGCCAATTTCCACTAGCTAGTTTCTATAACAGCTATCATATAATTGCTACCAACCATTTTGGCTAATGGCTAAACTATGACTCACCTCCTTGTAAAGTCCATTCTGTTACTTTTTGGCTAAAGACACCCTGTCCTGCTCCATTGTAGGCTGCCACTTCAATCTCATAGTTGGTCCAAATGATCAGGTCCTCAAGCAGAAGGTTGGTCTGGTCTGGGTTTGTGATGTTCTTGATCTGACAGTCCACCGGTAGCCCTGACAGACAGTACCTAAACCAATACAGACAGACATAAAATCTCACTCCATAAAATCTTCCAAAAAATCTCCACCTAGCAGATGAGCTTCGATTTGACTAATTTGAAAGGGTTTGTGTATAAAACAGCCAAGAGACCATCACAAGACACAGTGCCTAGTATTGACTATTTATTGACTTTCAGCAGCTTTCTATTCATCTAATTTGTCTATGATGATTTAGTGGACATGTGAGAATAAAACAGAGGAATATTTCAAATATTAGCTTAAACTGTATGTTTAGGACGGTTCCTGTGCAGTTTTACATGAAAAAATCCAAAAAAATTCAATTGAAGTACACTATATTACTATACCAGTTTCACTTACACTAGGTCAGTGGAATTACTACCAGAATATAAAGATTAAAAGGCTAAGGATATTATAAAAAGAATACAAACCTATCCGTCAAAAAAGCCAGAAGAAGTGAGTAATTAGTTTAAGGAGGGCTTAAGGTTAGGGAAACAGAACGTTCAGTTTGAAAGACACAACTGAAGTGCCCTTGAACAAGGCAACTAACAGTGGATAGGGGCTGCCCACTGCCCCAGGTAAGTGTTTTCACTGCCCCCTAGTGTGTGTGTTCACTAATGTGTGGGTTAAATACGCAGGTCAGATTCCTCTGTATGCAAGCACAGTAGGTCAATCACTTCACTTAAAAAAAAAATACTTAAACAAACGGTAGATATAAATTTTATAACGATTTTAGCCGTGAACTCATAGTGAGCAAAGTCATCTCAGACAGTACAGAAAAATAATTTTCTAGCTTATTTATATGCGGGTGTGATATGCTTCAGATGACCTTCTAAGTTTCTAACCCATTTTACATACAGTCAGTCGACATACTGCATTTATACTGGCAGCCATGGGATTTAGAAACAGAGTCAAGAACCACAGTTAACCATATAATGTGTCCATTAAAACAGAACTGAAATCTATACAGTAATATTTATTTGCAGGTATGGGGCAGTTAGAAAAAAAACTAGCACTGTCTTTTGCCAAGCACAATTTTTATAGGCTGGTTTTGTTGCAACTAGCCAGATATGACAAACAAAATCAGATGTCTGTCTACACATCTAATGTGGTTAGTATCAGCTTAGGGGATTTCATAATGGCTGCTTTGTTGTAATTAGTTTGACACAATAAGACATTAATTTAAAATTGTATCACAATACTGTAGCCAATAAACCTAGAACATGTTCATGGAAAAAAAGAAACCCCTTGTGGACACAGCCAGAACATGCCTAACCCAACACAGGCAGTAACCAGACTTCAGGATTAAACTGCGGAAGCTGGGACTAGCTGTGAAACCATCGCGGCTATCATGCACATGATTTTCTTTCGCTTCTGTAGGTTACATCTAGCTTTCTAGCATAATAATTAAAGTTCTTGTTATGCACATACAATATACAGTGTACACTGAAGTGACAGCAAAACAGATAGAGACGAGCCTATGCAAAATCCATAGGATAGTCATGGCTCCATAATGGTATGGGCTTTGTTTAGCTGGCATTCCATCGGACCCTTGGTACATGTACAAACCTTTTTGACATGTGAACACTATGTATTATGTACTTTACTGAAGAGTTCCAGCTGTTCATGTCCTGAATTTATTCTGATAGGTTTGGCCCCCACTGACACGATAGTGCACTGCCATGCATGTCTAGAGATGCGGAATTATGGTTAAAGGGAGCAGTCATCTGGGATGCCATGCAACCTCAGTATACAACAGAGTTGTGGATCGATCTGCAGGAAGTATGTGTTTTTTTATTCCCTACAGAATATTTCCACAAGCCCATGGATTCCATGCCCTGTGGGGGAACTACCAAGTATTCGACTTTTTCTGGCACTTCAGTGTATAACTGAATATTAACAGTAACACAATATGAGCTATAGAAAGCAAGCTCCACCCAGAATGTAAATATATATACACCTAGCTACATCTAAATGAAGTACTGTTAGCTAGGCTACTATACTATTATGTTGATTCAGTCTTGCAGGCTTGAAATTAATTGTCAAAACTAGTAGATTTGTTACATTTGTGATAAGCGTATATATGTATACAGAATGCACAAGAGTGTTTTGCTGTATGTGTGAGAAAATGACAGGTGGAGATGGGCTGCAACTTCATAGAAACCTTCCGAACGCTTCTGAAATTGAAACAGTGCCTTTTGGGATCTGTACGGTAGTGAATATGTCTTATGTCAAATTTATGTATGCTGTTAAATCACCGGGGTCACATTAGCTCTAACAGCGCTCAAGTTCAATTTCCACCGCGCAGAGTTCAACCGGTCTCGAATGAGCAATGGAAGTGTTAATTCAACAGTGCTGAATTTACTGCTGTGCATTCCACGTCCTGCAGGGACTGCTGCTTGACTTTTGGCACAGGACTTGAAGATGAATTGAAGCTCGGAGTAGCAGGGGCAGTGTGAGCTTGTGTGTGTGCGTTTGTGTGTCTCACCTGATAATGTAGCCCTGCAGCAGGCCATTCTGGTGGCTCTCTGGAGGAGGCTGCCATTGGATCATGATTGACTGATTAGTACGGCCGCTGGCGATGACTGTTTGAGGAGGGGCACTGGGAGGTTCTTCAGGTAACGTCAGCCTGAAAGTGAAAAAGAAGTTGGAGTAGGAGATAAAGCCGAGGAATAGATGAAAGGGCAGAGCTCAGTTCTAAGTGTTCAAAAAAAAAAAAGTGTTCTAGGGTTTTATATGAGACTTTAGGTGTTGTGAACTTCAGGTGTTCTCAGCAGAAGACCCAGAGCTGTAGCCAAAAACAGTGATAATCAAAGGCACTGAGAATGAAAACGGTAAGTGTGGCACAGCAGAAACCAAGCCAAAGTTTGGTTTTAAATCATTTTAATGTTTTGATTTCTCCCAAGAGAGAGTGCTGAAACAGAGATAAAACGCAGTGGTTGGGATGAAAGGCAGATGTTCAGAAGCACTGAACTTTGTGTAATCATGTCACTCGTAAAAACACTTTGTTCACTGACAGAGAATAGCCTCTGGTCTGAGACAGCGTTGATGTAGTGGGAGGGTTTGGTAACACTGGTGTGTATGTTAGTCATAGCACGAGTTGCATGCCTGTGTTAGCGCTGCAGCGCAAGTTTGCAAGCAGTAAAACTTGAAAGTACTCCCTACACTATACGTCTTTGCCTTTAAGGAGCCTTGTACTTGGCACAGAGTTGCATCAGAACCCAGGATTTCAGCCTTCTTACGCTAAATATTTTGCAGGCCATGTAGGATGCTTTACTCCAAACATTTGTTTAATCTGTGCCAGCCTGCATCCATAGACACTGTGACCACTCAAATACAAAATACTATAAAGTTTTATTTTCATTTTAAAAGAAAATAAAAAATACACCAGCTGAGTTCAGCTGCAATTTCAATACTATTTGCTTAGGCTATAACAAATCACAATACACAAAAAAAAAATTAGTAATTAAAAAAAAGGAATTTAACTAATTTTATTAATAACATTTTTATTTCATTATTTTAAAATAATTATTATTTTTATTTTATTTTTATTATTTAACATTTTAACTTATAAATTTATAAGTTTATAAGCCTAACGTTATAGGAAGCATTCTCATACATAAAAACATCAACCAAATATATGAAAAATTAAGATTTCATAAACGTAGTAGTAGTAGACAGCGAGTCTTGTTACAACAGTGGCTGTCAGACTCAGATGGAAAAGACATGCACAGGTTAAAATACGTAATAAGGGGTTTATATATAAAAAAGTCAAGCAAGGTCAAACAAACAGTCGAAACTGTCAGGCAAAATTGAAGTGAAATGTCCAGGAAGTGAAAAAAAACAACAACTAGAGAATAACCCAAAAGAGTTATCTAAAACCCAGCAGCAGCACAAAAGGAAAATCCAAAGGGCAAAAAAGATCAAAAGTCATACACAGGAGATCACTACCAGCAAAAAGGCTTAGAAATGTAAGCTGAAGGTCATAAACAAGGCCATACCGAGAGGTATTTACTCTGAAGAGCAAGTGTGAATAGCTAGCTTTTGAACTCAAGTGGGTTGTTTTTATAATGGTGATGTGTAGCTGGCAGTGGATTATTCTAGACGATGGAGGATACGACCGTGGCAACACAACTAACGAGGACAGCATGAAAGTATCACACTTCAGGCCCTACATCACATCTTAATTGGCTTGGAAAAAAATAAGCATTATTATCAAAAAGGTAGTATAGAAAAGTGATTTGGTCACACTGCTACAACATATTCCATTAAGGGCCGTGTTTACATTACAAGCCTCAATCGTCTTTCAATCGGCTACTTGTATTCAATACTGTCATGCGTTTGGTATATGTGCAGCTCTTGAGTTTCAGCAGAAGTGTTTACATTTGCTGTCAATGAGAACTCCAGATTTCTATTATTCCTATATCTATATAACGTAATTATGTGACACGGCTTGTAAGATAACACTGTTGCGAGTGCAGTGAATGAAGCACTCCATGAAGGAGTACTGAAGAGATCACGAAAGTGTTTGTGCAGTCATCATGTGCAGTGAACCCATTCAGTAATGTGAAGCTTGATGGTGTACAGTTGTAACTACAAGTGACCCATGTCTGTCTTGAACCTGAACCCACCTGTCCCCTGAATCACCTTACATTCACACAACAATGTTTTTGGGAAACTATTTGAATATTTATTTTTGTTAGGCTGTAGTCAGTTTTGCTTGAATTTCTGAAATCAGCAAATCAGCAATTTTCTTTGTCCTTCCACATTATGGAGTCACAATTGCGAGGGTGATTGGGTCACTAATATAAAGTGCACTCCAGCTTGGTGCCAAAACAAAGGCTGGTAGACCAGCTCAGCTGGAATGTTTCCAGCTTAATTATTATAAAAAAAAAAATTGTTAAATATGTGTTTGGGATTTTGCCTTTCTTGAAAATGCCTTGTCTATGATCTATCTAAGCTTAAATAATAATAAAAAGACAGTTTCTACCAGTTTGACCAGCTCACCTTGTGTTTTGTAAGCTGGTAGCTGATCAGACTGTGCTGGAGTTTACATAACATATAAATACGGCAGAGTCTAGACACGGAGGTAAAAAGTTACAATGGTGGCCTAGCTTTCTAATAATATAGGCCAGTGGTTCTCAACCGGTGGGGCCCGCCCCCCTGGGGGGGCACGGACACTCTCCCCGGAATCACGAAAATTCCCATGTCGACTACTACAACACAATAATAAATGTAGTAGATGGGAATGTCATATTGTGAAGTGACCTGTTGGTGGCAGTAGAGAGGTTAAGGCCGCAGGGAGTGAAGAAGAGTGTGTGAGATCCGGGTGCATGTGGCGCGTGTAGGTGTGTTAATGGCATGTTGGGCGAGCTGTTCAATGTTCAGTAAAAAGTCCTAACTACCAACCTGTTGTCTGTACGTCCTTCACCACAAGGTTATTACAATAAATCAGGAGGAAAGGGGGCCCCAATTGCAATGAACCAGCTTTGAGGGGGCCCAGCTTACAAAAAGTTGAGAACCCCTGATATAGGCTACCTAGCTTGTTGGCTACATTCTCTAGCTAGCCATCTCTTATCAGACATTCAAAAAGAAGCTTTCAGAAAGACGAAAAAAATGAAGACTGGGATTGTAGCACAACACAAACCCTATATCGTTCAATAGCTTTATTTAAGCTAAGTCTAAGTGCCTGCTTGTTTACACTAGTGACACATCTGTCTTTAACATAAACCCATCTGTCCCCTGAAACACCCCAAATGCACACCAATTTCTTGGGCAAATTCTTCTGAATACGTGATTTCAGTGGGTTCCTGCCAGTTTTGCTGGAACCAATTCCCAAAATGTCAAGTAATTCAGCAATTTCTATATCCTTCCACAGACCTGTTGTTATTTTGCCCCGGATAATAGTGATATACACACACATTGTAAAGTGTGTTGGGAAGAAAAGCACATGAATACACATGTATAGTCAAGTGTGTTGCGAAGAAAAACACATGAATACACATGAATGTATATGATGTATGATGCATGGCCATGAAGTGGGTATTTTTTACACATGAATGTATATGTATACACATGAATGTATATGATGTATGATGCATGGCCATGAAGTGGGTATTTTTTGTCCACACATTCCTGAAAAAAATCAGATCTGTGTCACATTCAGGCAGAAACCAGGATGTGTGTCATTTCAACCTGGTGTGTGAACAGCGACAAAAGCGTTTCACCAGTATATTTGCATCTACTATTGTCTCTGGCATCTTGGGTGCTGCTCAAGTTGCTCTAACATTAATGATGCATTCGCGGTTAAACTACCTCTGAGGTGTGATAACAATGGTAGCACAGCCTGTTATGAACACATCCCACTGTGCCAATAGCGGTGTGTCAATTCCAAATGCAGTACAACAAACTGCGAACAGATTCTCCACAGTTTTGAAAACACCATCTGCGAAAGCAGTCACAAATAAAATGCAAAGATTGAAATCATTGTCTTTATAGTGAATGGTGCATGACAGGCACGGCCTTTTTTGGAAGTCAGTAGTGATATTGTGTCCATTCAGTGCACTAATGGGTTTAGTTTCCATCTTCAGTCTCTTGCAGTCTCCAGGATTATTATTTCTTACTGTCATGAACAGATCTGGCTTTTTCTTCTACATGCTTGGACACTGCTGTTTGATGAGCCAATATGTCTGACACATCAATTCTGCTGTATTGCACAGCCCTGTCAGTTAGCTATTGTGCAAGCCGTGCAAAGCCTTACGAACAGGAAACGAATAGAAGGGACAGATTTATTTGTAGTGCCATGCCTAATTTGTCACATTTTTCTTCTCACAGAAACAATATGCTTTGACCAGAGGATTGTTCCAGTGCATGCTTTTACAGCTCAGAAGTACATTCTAACTTAAAAGATAGCGTTAGGTTGGAGACAGAAACTCGCAAGACAAGGCATGGGCACGAATGCAGCAGATTTAATGGCAAAACTAGGTCAACACAAACCAAAACACAATCCAAAAACCCAGGTCAGGAACGTGAGCTAGAATCTATTAATGAATAAACACAAACACAGCTTGGCACAAGTAGCGTAGCTTGCTAGCACCCATACTCTGCATCCAACTAAACAAAACACAGGGCTTGAATACATACCCTGAGGCAAGGAGAACTGAACACAGGTGGAACACATAAAGATTGATCACTAAAAATAAAACAACGGGAACTACAAAGTCAATAAGCTGCGGACTGAAAACATGTGGGATGTGAAGTAACATTGCTGAGGTTCTGGGAAACATGGTCCGCCATTGTAGGCACCTGGCTGCAGCATGGCAGGTCTGAATCACTAACACATAGACATTTTATATAGATTAAACTATATATAAAAACTCGTTTTTTTCACTATGCAATACCCCCAGTAGTAGTGATGCACTGGGAATCAAAATAACCCCATGAATTTGCTTTAGTGCTTCACTATGTTTGACCAAAATATTATACACTAATATATAATTGGGTTACATTACTGCCCATTTTCTTTTCTGTGTGAACATCCTCCATAATTTACCTGATTTATATATAAACAAATGCAATCAAATAACAACGGGCAGAGATGATTGATTTGGAAACAATTTAAAAAGCAATCTATTGCTAATCAAAATGTATTTATTAGCACTGGAGCTCCTAGATAAAAAAAAAAAATCACATGCAACAGGAATAACATATATTCAGAATATATAATATCTGTAAAGTACACCCTGCTGAAAAATTCTAGCTGGTCAAACTGGTAGATCATTTTTACCAGCTGGTAATTTATTTACCAGCATCCTTATTATTAAACTAAATTAATCAATTAATTACATTTTCTTGAAGTTATCTTGATGAACCTTAGCATAGATGAAAAAACAGCCTTCCAGCTTGACCAGCTGACATGCATATACATACTAAGTCTGGACATAAAGCTAAAGCGTTATAAGCACAGCTTAGCTAGCTAATATTAAACTTGGTTGCGTTGCCCCAGGGCCAAGTTCGCTAGCTAGTCATCTCTCATCAGACATTTAAAAAACGTTTTCAGAAAGATTAAACAGTGAGGACTAGGATTATAGCACAACACAAACTATATATTATTAGTTAGCCTTGTTAGGTAACTTGACTATACCAGAACACCTCAATGCTTCTCACTGGCTTTTGACCCGGTCACCTTTAAAGTATGATTGTTTTTGCTCTTTGACAGTATTGCACTTTGGCCAGCTTGAGCTGTTATAAATGTGCTTTATAAATAGACTTTGACTTGACTTGACTTAACATATTCCCATAATATAAAAAGTTCAATATAAAAGCTTCCATCTTGCTTCCACCCCCCCCCCCCCAAATAATTCCTGCTTACAGCATCCTTGTGATTTAAAACAAAAGACAACTTTTACAAATTGTAGCGTAGCTAGTTTTCTAGGACAAGCAGCCTCCATAAAGCTTGTACATATATATATGCCGTTGTGAGTCTGGTTTGTCAATTTACTACTAATATCATGGACATTAGAACGTCTTGTCAACGTCCAAATGTAAGTGTAAGTAAGGAGGTGTTTAGAAAACATTCAGTACATATTAGTCAGACATTGTATTTGTCAGGACTACAATACCCAGCACATCATGTGAGGTTACTCCGCTGCACTCCGCCATGTATTAGAGATTGTGTCTTTATTACTCATACTGTTTTGAGTTAGGACTGGGTTTTTAGTTGGGTGTTTAAGCCCTGTCCCTCGAGTTCATCTGGTTGAAATATATTTTGGTTTAGTTTCAATTGCTTTGCTTTTGTTTGGTTTATCTTAGCTTTAGTTATTCTCAGTACCCTATGAGTCATGTGATTCTGAATTTTGGGATGCAATTCTGTTATGCCTGTCTTATTAAAAAGCATGCATCTGCATCCTAATGCTAATTTTGTATAATTCATTTATTACACTTTTGACTTTATAACAGGGAAATTAATCTTTTTTTTTTTATTGTGCATTTGACAGTGCAATCAAAGCAGGGTAAAAGAAATGAAGAAGAGGTGAGATGGGCTGTGAAATATGGTTTTACTCTCTGTACTAAGAGCATGTATTCAGTATATTGAAAAAAAAAACAAAAAATATATTATTTTATCAGGTTGATAAGACAGTGCAGACAGGTTCAAGGCCTGTGCATAGAGGGCAAAAAACTGAGGCAGAGGTGAGATTTTGAATGGAACGGTTAGCTAGTAGAGGTGTGAAAATGCATCAATGTGTGGCGATAAAGAATGCTCTCTTTCTCTGGTATGTATTTAGTATATTTAAAGGAATAATTACAAATCAGTAAAATTGCAGCGGGAGCAGTGCCCACCCCCCTACCCCCCAGAAAAGTAGGATAAAAACCTACTCCACTGTGCAACAACTCTCTTTCCCCTTCTTACGCTCTCTCTCGCCCACCACCACCCCCCCCCCCCCCTGTGTGTGTTTCTCACACAGTTC
>JAOVVF010000025.1:18011896-18022402 GCA_028565595.1 Duopalatinus emarginatus
CGCCCACCACCCCCCCCCCCCCTCCCGGTGTGTGTTTCTCACACAGTTGACATTAAATGACATTAGCTTTCTAATATCAGCGAACTTGATAAATTGATATACAAAGTAATTAACAAGGCATGTTTTTAGTTTTTATTTTCTTCATTATCTACGACCTCTCAAATTCCCTAAGCAAGTAGCAATTAATGTAACCAGCAATGTGTAAGAAAAACCTGAATGTTCAAATTACATGTCAATAATGTACTCGGGCTTTAGGCCTCGCTTTAGCCATTTAATGTAATTGTTTATAGCATAACCATTTATTTTCAGCCTGCTTTCTTACAGCAAGTAGACTGCTATTTATAAATCCAAACCTTACACACACTGTGAACAAAAATGCAAATGAGACCTGAGAAAGAATAAGACACAATTAGACACAATTAGACAATCTTGGCAAGGGCCATCCTGTCTAAATTATTCCATTATTCTAAAACACAAAAGACCAAATTAAAATGCAGAAGTACCTCTAGAATAAATCCTTCATGTTGTTTGTCTGCATTATTCACATTTTTTTAAAATAATATATTATTTGCAAAAGTAGCCTATTAAATTATATCTACGGTTCTACATCAGCCTATTCATAAAAAAAAATTGTACGTTATTGAATTTATTTTGTACAGCTAATACAGATATACCTGTGTCACGTAATTCAGCCTTGAGCACACTGCAGCTCTCAGCATGCATCACATCTCGCAGCACTACTACGCCTATGTCTTTACTGTCAAGTGTTTATGCCATCATGCGCTCTGTTTCAATTTATATTTTGTCCCCTCCCATGTCTTGTCATTGGTTGTCTCCCTTGTGTTTCATGTCTTTCACCCTAATTAGTCTATTTATACACTCGCATTTCAAGTAAGCTTGACCTAAACTTACCAAGCTGTTAATATTTACAATTGCTATTCTGCTTTTTTTTTTAATGCTGTTTCCTATTTTTTGTATTTTGTTCTTATTTTGGTATTTGCTGATCCTGACCTATAATTTTGCTTCACATTTTTAAATAGTTTAACAGTCGTTTTAAATAAATCTACCTGCTACCTGCATTTGCATCCACCTCTGACTACATGCACGACAGATTATTTTGTTTATATATTGCATATTGCATGCAGCTGTTAAACAATACTGTAAAAAAGGCTATGTCAAACATGTCAGCATTTGGAACTGTGAAATTTCCCCCAAAATGGTGTCAGGATAACTACACTCCCTATGACACCACTAAATTTCCTCCTGATTGACTATTGCTGCGGTGCCAATTTTTCTTAAGAGCCTGGCGGACCCAAAGGAGTCTGAATGGGGAGGGCTGATCACCTGACCTCTTGTCTGTTCTAATTTCTGGATCTGCTTCTTGTTCTGAAATTGTGCACCAATCTGTTAATAAATCTCTACCTCCATTTGCATCTGTCTGTGACCCGGTTCATGACACTACGTGACCTGAAGTTATCCAGCCGGCCAGCCAACATGCTAATCAGCCTATTACTGCCTTGTAGATCATGAATGATTGAAACCCAAATGAAATAAACCTCAAAACTCAAATGTGTCAGACTACACTATATGGCCAAAGATTTTTGGACACCTGACCAAAGCGCTCGTGTGTTTTCTTGACTTTTCTAGTCTAGATTTCCTTCCCTATTCTGGGAAGGATTTCCATCCAGATATTGAAACATGGCTGTGTGTATTTGTGCTTATTTAGCTACAAGAGCATTAGTGAGGTCTAATTAGTGGTCCTGTGCATCTTATTAGTTGTGTTGCAATGCATGTATTTTAAAGTTATTCCAATTATTCTAATATTTGTTACATAAGGTTTGTCATCATCGTCATATTTAGACGAATAGGCCCAGACTGGCTAAACTGCTGCTTATATTAAACTAATAACCAAAACAGGGCGCTTGAGAAAAACAGCTTATCAGCTAAATTGCAACTGCCAGAAAATATGCCTATATCATATAAGCTCTCTGCATGACAGAATTGAGACAAACTGCAGAAATAAAATCCCCATATGGTGTTCAGTAACACAAGCAGGAGAGATGACATTACATGCTTACTGCATTAGTCCTGGTCATTTTTCTAAGCTTACTTTATTTGATTAATGCAATAAAAAAGGCGTCTGCTCCCAAGGAGCAGCTGTGGCTCAAGGTTAGGGAACCAGTCTTGTGACAGCAAGGTTGCTGATTCAATCCTCCATAATGATAGGACATGACTAAAGTGCCCTCGAGCAACTCCTCCCTGAGTGCTATGGATAGAGTTGCCCACTGCTGTCGGCAAATGTGTTCACTGCCCCCTAGTGCATTTACTATTGTAAATGTGTTTCACTGCATGGGTGGGTCAGTTTCTTCTGTGTGCAAGCAGAGTAGGTCAATCATTTCACTTTCACTGTCAAGTTGAAACTTAGTTGATACTTTAATAGAAACACTTCTGCTGTTTCGTGCATTTATTCACTTAGCCTATCATCTTCAGCAGGACAATGCATAAAACCATCACCTGGCCTTTATAAAAATCTTTTAAAATCTTTTTGTAATGGTCATTTTCAATGACCTCATCAACAAACCTCCCTGCAGAATTTCAGATTTATTTTCACTTTATTTTATGTAAACTAGAGACTGTTGTGTGTGAAGATCACCAGACTGTAAAAATATATACTTAAACCATCTCATTCAGTACCAACAACCAAGCCATGGTCAAAGTCACCAAGATGACACTTTCCCCAATTTTGATGTTTGATGTGAAAATAAAGGTCTTGACATGTATCTGCACGATATACATTGTGCTGCAGTAGCAAAAACTCAGTAGCACTAAGCAAACAGACAGATTTGTTAATGTGTCCTCTGTTTAAGATAGTGTCATCGTAATGACAACACACACTAGGCTTATGTACCATTGTATTATATAGTACTAGATGCTGGTATTGGAGTATTTTAGGAGTATAAATAATACATATCGGTATCCTTAAACTTGACCAAGACCACCCTCAATTCAGTATAGTTACAGTTCAAATTCAGTTAATTCAACAGCCTGTTCAATGCATGATGTATTCTGCATGTCAAGGCTACTCCTTTGATAGGCAAATATGTCAGAGAATTATTAATATTAAATACCCACACATCAAGCCCTTGTTAAACTGTTACTCAACAGAGTTTTCCTCCAGTTGCTCTGTTTCTAAACTGCTCCTTGGGGTAATAAAATACTGCCATATATTTAGCACTTTGACAATTTTTTTGGCACCATAAGAACACCTGGCTGGTTCCAAAATGAAAACTGCAGTACTATGAAAAATAATATTTTATTTTTGGGTTTAAGTGTACGAATAGTATTATTTAGCTACATTAAGAGACAAATCGCTGACAGTACCTCCTGGTATAATTTCCAAACTCATTACATCACTGTGAGATTCAAGCTTCTGGTCTGTTGCTGCCCGACAAACATTTTTCAAGTTTAGCACGAAATAAATCAACGTTTCAATATTTTGTATTATTTCCCAACACAGAGTCAAACCATGTGGGTTTGATTTACAAACATTTGCAGGCCAAATATGGCCCACTGAGGGCACTTATGGACCAGTTATGGCAATGGCAAGTGTATTGTGGTCCAAAAATCGTTCAACCACATGCAACTTACCATGTGAAATGATTTACATTTTGGACTAAAACTGGCTTAACTGTAGCCCACTATATATTTTTCTGCCTGAGTTTTAGTACCAGAATCCGGATAAACTCATCGCTGTTATTCCTCTGTGGTATGTGGGGGGATGAAGGATTACATGTGGGTCAGATCTGGGCTATGACTCATTTGCTACCTGGGATTTTCAATTTTAAATAAATTTATATATAAAAATGTAAAAGACAGGATTCTGTGTTTCTAATATTTTGCACGGTTACTGTAAGTCACATTCAAACAAATATAATGCTGCATTATATCATTTAAATGAAAAGGGTGCATGTTATTGTATACCATTTCACTATCGTGACACACAGCACTAACATTTTTAAAAATAAAAACGGACCAATTTAACTATCGAAAACAAACCATAGTTGTGTCAAAAATACACTACACAGATGAATGCATGTGCAAACCTGACCATCACACCCGTATGTGCTTGTTAAATATCCCAGTGCAAAGTCGATTCCTGGTGTTGATGTTATAATACTATCCACTATTTGTGAAGGCTTTTAACTAGATTCAGGAGTGTTCCTATAAGGATTTGTGCCACAAAGAGCAAAGGGATTAGGAACTTTAGGTAATCAGTGAGTCAGAGTTCTGTACAGGCCACCTGAGATCTTCTACTCCATCCTTGGGACACTGTGTTCTTATGAATCTTATTTCATGCACAGAAGCACTGTCATTGTTTAGCTTGAACAGGTTTAGGCCTTTCAGCTCCAAGAAGGGGAAATTTTAAATCTTACAGCATAAAAAGTCATTCTGTACACTTGTGTGTTTCCAATGTTCTGGTAACTGTTAGGCGGAGAACCACATGTAGTGTAGACCAGCCCTATGTACCAACACAACCAGGTTTTCCTATTATAGTCTAGCATGTAGGTTTTTAATTAACAGTTTTCTGGAATTAACAGACTTTTGGAGTTTTCATATTGAGACGCAGCTCGTGACAATGATCACAACAGGGGATGGGGTGTTAATTAAGAGAAACACAGCTTTTCAGTGTCTTTCAGGTTACTATTTATAAAACCTTTATAAACCTTTAACATTTTGACTTGATTAATGTTTTGGCATTAATATGCTGTCCAGTTAGTAGTTACTGGATGTACACAAGATATGCAATGCATACAGATACACATAAGTAATGTTCAAATGCTACAGTAATCCTTTATAATAAATCAGGAAGTAGATGATTCATAATGTGTATTTGGGGTGATTTGCCTCCAAATTTTGGGAGCCCCTGCCTTTGAACAATACATTTTTTACTGCTTCACACTACTATGCACATCTCTTGAAAATAAGGATAAAAGAGAAGACACAAATAAAGATAAACTCAACATGCCTACTGCTAAAAGGCTTGTAGAAATAAAAAATAGACGGTCTTGTCTGAATGCAAGATTTTCTCACAGAGACGTTACATGAAGAATACCAGGCGCTGTGCAAGAGCTTGAATTCAGTCAGCTACAAATAACATCATTAACCGGCAAAAATAAGATGCTACAGCAGTCCCTTAACACCTTTATGACCCGACTGTCTCCTGTAATAAGAAATGAGAGAAATAAAATAAGAAAAAAAAACAATAGTAGATCTTCCAGTAAGCAGCGCGAGAAGCAATTTCATCTTTTCCTGTATTCTACAGGATGACAAAAGACTGATAAAAGAATATATAGTAACTAAAAATACCGACAGAGACAATCCGACGTTATATTCTATCACATAGACAATTTGCAGGGGAAAGTAAATGTCAACAATCTGTTTTTGATTAATCTGAACACACACAGGGAAAAAATGTAGCAAAGGCAGTGAACTTAGAGGAATGGATTATTGCATTAATGACAGATTCCCTTGTGAAACAGTGGACAAACGGAAAAGACTATTAGAAATCTGAAAACGGCGCCTAAAGGAAGAATGTAATAAAGATATTAAACCGCAAAAGAAGGATGTAATATCTGTAGATAAATTATACTTTAGCCAATTATACTGTGATAAAAATGTGACCCCTCGGCTCTTCTAGGTTCCTCTGTATTATTCTCTCTCTCTCCCTCACCAATCTTATCCAGAGCAATTCAAAAGACATTTGTCTCTTTTGCATTTATCGTACAATCATCAGCATCAATGATGAGTATGCCCACATATATTCCTGACGCATGCGTGTATTTATACACATGTACTATGCCTCCAATTATTACATTATAATAATGTTGCAGTATTATATTGCTACAAACCTACAGCCCTGAACTTCTGTGTTCCCTAAGCAAAGACTAATTAAATGCAAATATATGCTTATTACAAGAAACTCATTTCTCTGAATCTGATCTCAAATTAAAATCAGCACAAATTAATCAAAACATTTCCACCCACTACAATTTCTTGTGGAGAGGCATATGAATCCTAATCATCAGAAATTCAACATTTATTCATAATTGCACTTGCATTATAGATCCTGAGATAAACATTACAAATAATCACCTGTTATGTTTTTTGTTTACAGCTCACAAGGTGATGACCCACACTTACAACCATTTCATGCCTCTCTTAGTGTCTTAGATTCAGACATTCATCCAGCCATTTGACAATAACAACAATAAGCCACATTAGCAGTCACCCAAATAATAAGTCTGTTAATGACTTCAATCAGAGAGGTCTTTGGAGATTAAAACACCTAAAAGCAAAAGACTTTATACGCTTCTTACTTAGCCATCAGTCGCACATTAACTGTTTTTAAATCACCAACTCGAATATCTCATACACACAAATCTCCCTATTTGTAATTGTATGTCTTGCTTGTATGGAAATGAAGTTATCTACATAATTTTATTATCACATGTCAATTTTCTAATAAATATGAGCAAAATTTTTTTTTTTATTATACCTAATTAGCTGACCTCTAGTTGTTAGTCAAATTACAAACCAGTACAATTCATGGATGCTTAAACCTCAAAACATTTCCACTGTTACTTTAGCAATTGAGCAACCTCAACACATAATCTACTGAATTAATCTCAGCCAGTCAGAGAGCTCTTTTAAAAACCAGAGAAATTAAGAGCTTAGACTTTTCATCCATTAGCCCACTTACCATCTATCTCGACGTGTAACATTTATAGAATTTGGCAGATGCCCTTATCCAGAACGCCTTAACAATCTCCACCATTTGACAGCTTGCTGGAAATCCCACAAAACACAAATTCCCCATTCTCAGTTACGAAAGGCGCTGCCATATGGAGCATTTCTGCTTTCTGATCATCAGAAATGCTAGACTGCTTGTTCGTGTATCAAAAAAGGCCGTATAGACCTATTAAATGCATCCTATAGAACAATACACTGTTCTCTCAGTTTGTTCAGGAACACAGTAGTGTGAATCAGTGCAGGTCCTTAACGCTTTGGAAAAAAAAGCATAAAAGAAATTAATTTATAATTTCCCCTATTACTATCAGACCTAATTAACATCTCTGGCAAGCTGCAAGCAAATTTCGTACAAGACCAACACCGGAGTTCATTTTGTACAATTGGATTTACGCACCCTATAACTATTTATATGCTCTGAGGAACAGCACACCTATTAAACATTCTGGGCAAGAAGTCACTGCTGCATTATATCTTCTTCCGGGCTTCTGCATCCCGCGATTCCCTGCCACCCTGCCGACCAGGAGACACATCAGACACTTCTAAACTGCTAAATGTGCAAGACGTATATATATAAGAAAAAAATCCAACTCACTCAATGGAAAAGCCATCTATTTCTGCTGGAATAGAAGCCACTGAATTTGGTCTAAACTATAATACATTCTTTGTAGTATATCATTCTTTGTACACCATTAACAAGCTTTACATCATTTGACCTTATTTTAAGTCTGTACTGGCTTTATAAACTTCTGGAAACATTAAATGTGATACGCATTAGAGAGACTGCATTAGTGCAGAAAGTAAAAGAATGCCTAAAGACCTCAGGGCCGTATACAGAGCTGATGGCTTATGTTCAGTCGATATGTCAATATTTATGTGGCTTACATGGCTCACTGAGATTATTAAAATGACCTGTGTGCAGTCAGTTTGCTCATAAATAAAACAATTGCATTATTTTCAGGGGGTTATAAAAGCAAGGGACAATTACAACATTTAATAATGCCAGAAAGATTGGTACAAACTGTATAAGCTCCATAATGGTATGGGATGTGTATTGCATGGGACCCCTGGTACGTCTACAAATATCTCTGACAGGTCAATGCCTCCTTTCTGATGAGTTACACACGTTGTCCTGCATTCCGACTGGTTTCGCCTCCTACAACAGGACAATGTGCCGCCCCACACGTCTAAAACGGGAAACTATGTTTAGAGAAACGCTCATGCTAGTTTGCGGTTTTGCCATTCTCACCTGATCTCAACGTTAGCGAATACATCTGGGATGCGAGGCAATGTGCTGTGGAACACAGAAAGCCAACACCTCACGATACAACAGAATTGCGGACCATTCTGCTGTAAGTATGGTGTTCATTGCCTACAGAATATTTCCACAAACTTGTAGAGTCCATGCCCCAAGTTTGAGACTGGTGTTTTCTGGTACTTCAGTGTATATTGAAGCTGATTTCATGAATATTTGTAGTCGTGATTGTTTGCAAAGAAAAAGAATTGTCTTAATTTAACAATATGGGATTTACAGACATTATTTAGCCGTCAGTATTTGATTCATCTGTAGTTATTTATAAAGGCTGAATAGGGAAATGTGTACTGTAGGCATTAAATCCTGACCATGTCTGCTTAATTCAACTCTGAATCCAAATGCCATTGTCTTGAGTTTGTATTACTCTAGATACAGAATAAGCACACAAAAACATATTATAAAACTTTTTTGGGACTGAAAATGACCTATAAATCCTGTTCCTGTGTCACACACTTATATAATTTATTTGGTGTATTCCCCCTTTCCTATACCCTCCATCTCTCTAGCACTGATCAGTCAGTACATATAAGCCATTTACTTGCTGTCCCTAGTCATTTTTATTATGGTTGTGGTTTTACTTGCTGACATTTTTGTCATTGCTACTGTTTCCAAAATAAAACAGGAAAGAAAAGAGTAAAACAGCGCCATGTGCGCATCAGTGTGTGATTGTGTAGATGTCAACACCATTCTCTCGAGACCAGCGTATTTGAAGGAGCGACTGTCTCTTTCTTTCTGAAGCTCCGGCACACTCAGATCCTCACTCAGATCCACACAGCTCAGGCAAAAGCAGATAAATCTATGTGAACGCCTGAACATCTTGGTAAGTAAGTGACATGCCATTACTGCTGGATAAGGCACCTCCACCAGCCTGTATAGCAAGCCCGTAACTTGAAAGCTTTCTCATTCTTTCATCAGGCATTTGGCCTCGTTTTTAAAACTAAATGGCTGTGTTGGGAATGCTGCAGACCTGTTTTTTTTGCTTCTTTTTCTTTTTCTTGTTCTGCACTAACACTCTAGTGAAACACATGCTTTAAAGCTCTCAACTTTACAGCATAGTGAGCTGTAGGCAATGAGCCACAATATGAAAAGAACGGTATTTATCTTCTCCCAAGATGCACTGACTTTGAAACACCCATTCAGACATGTTATTTTATATAATTTGTACTATATCATTAATTCTTTTTAAAATATTTATTTTAGTAGAATATAATGGATTCCTTTCTCTATTACCTAAACCCATCCATTCACACTACGAGACATAGTGTTAGTTTTAGTACTTGCTGTATGGAAGGTGAATGTTCTTGCAATTATTTGCCTGGTGAAATTTTGACTTTTACCTTGTGCATTGTCTGAATAAAAATCAGACCATTCCTCCTACTCCAGGTGTGCCAATAATAAATTGTAGAATGTTTCAAAGGCTTAGGCATTTCTTACCCTTCATAGCATCACGGGAATGTCATCCACTCACCTTGCTGTCTCCCTGCTGAACTGGCCCTTGCCCACGTCATTGACAGCACATAGTCGGAACTGGTAGGATCGTGCAGGAATGAGGCCTCCCACCATTACACTAGTCGCCTCGGGCTCTATGTTAGCCAACAGCACGGTCCACGGAGCATCTGACCCAGACAGAAAGCACGTCATCAGTTACACAGCAGGAGGAGCAGATGGAGCAACATTGTTATCTCTTGTGTGTCTGGAGTGTCTGAGAGATCTCAACAAACATCACAACAGTGTATATTTCATACCCATCAACACAACCCCCATGCAGTCCCAGACAGAGAGAACTGACCAGACTGTATCTCACATTGTTTACCTACATCTAAATAAGAACCTACTGAAGGGTAACAGTGTATACATGTTAGAAATATTTGTTCGAATGTAAAGTGAAGGAGACAAGTTAGCTGAACAGAGTCGGTATTATCAGTGACACAACCTGTCATCTATTTACAGTGCAGTATTAAAGGTGCTGTATATTTCAAATGGCAGGAGAACTAAACAAAAAGGGAACAACTGACAACATGTACCTGCTGTACAAGTTTTTCCATAAATGTATTCATGCTGCTGCCTCTGCAGCCGTGAACAAACAAGTAAACAAAGGATCTGAAAATTGTCTTGCAGGGATACAAGCCATCATATGCACACAGCACACAAACTTAAGCCACTGCATCATTCTGGTCTAGATTTATTCCTAATGTTGTCTCAGGGAGTTTTTCCCTGTCACCATCGCCTCAGGCTTGCTCATTTGGGATTAATTTTAAATTCATATTTTGATTTCTGTTGGTTTGTGACAATGTCAGTTGTACGTTCTACATAAATAAAATGAATTTGTAAAACTAAATTGTTCCAAACTCCCTTTCTTTCAAAATATCTTTTTTATTTCTGGT
>JAOVVF010000025.1:18025680-18047321 GCA_028565595.1 Duopalatinus emarginatus
CACATCATTGCATTCAGTTTTTATTCACAATTTGTTTAGTGTCCCAACTTTTTTGGAATCCGGTTTGTACATAAATAAAATGAATTTGTAAAACTAAATTGTTCCAAACTCCCTTTCTTTCAAAATATCTTTTTTATTTCTGGTAACACCTTTACTATGACTAATTCACACCTCTATTAAGCCCTCACTGGTCTGCTATGCTGATGACACACAGCTGTATCTTTCTAACCAACCAGAGGCTACTAATAGAAGTATCTCGGCTGGGACCTATTAGTCATCTGATTATGTACTAACTCTTGATGTCCTTTCAGCTACAGCTTTTATATTTATGTAGAAAACTAGGACCACTTTTTTTTCCATTTCAGGAAATAATGCTGTTACAGGATGCAGCAAGACCAATTTTATGAACATGTTACATTTAGGATGGACTACTGTAACTTCTTGCTGTTTTAAAAATCCAGTAGGTATATAAACAAGATACAGGTAGCCTAAAGTCCTTGCTAGAACCGGAAGCTTTGACAATTTAATGCTTAATCTATACCTCAGTAACCCAGCAAAATTTTTGCACTGACTCCAAAATAATACAAATGACTCATAAAGCATTGAATGCTCTCAACCCACAGAACCTGAGCAAATGGTTGGTTTATTATGGTCAGCAGAGTGTGCATCACATAAAAGGTGCAGACTCTTTACTATTACCTAGAACAATTAAACTTTAGCCTTAAAGGGATACTCCATTCCTACATGAAACTGAGCCACTCATCGTAGTCTGCAGAGTTAGATAAGTGAGTAAAAAAAGTTTTTAAACAGTGTCAGGTGCAAAGACACCACCGCAGCACCTGAAACCCCCCAACTTTCATCAACACACCGGCGTGACTAGTGATACGGGTGGTGATTGGTTTTCAGGTGCTGTGCAGTGCCTTTGTATCTGGCAGCGGTGCTTTGCCGGAATAGTCCCTAATCTATATCTGCCAAGGCAATCCCTTCGTGTTGATTTGCATTGCAGTTTGTACTCGATGAGTATACTTCTGAGAATGACTGGCTAATAGGTAACACTACAATCCAGCGCCTATGCTAAGCTAAAGCTAACATTAGGACAATGCCTGGACCGATTAAAAAATGCTTTTACACACTTATCTAACTCTGCGGACTACGGTGAGTGGCTCAATTTCACGTAGGGGTGAAATATCCCTTTAAATCGATCTAAAAAATCTATTTAGAGGCACTTTGTTAAATAGCACTTATTTTAGGTAATCGTAAAGATCTGGTGGATTTACTGTATATGCATACAGCCTTTTATTAAACTGGGATGTTTTGATGCCCCAGGCAATCACTGAGGTTTGTTGACAAAGGGGTGGTGAGACGCAGATATCTCAGGGTGCTCTCATGCTTGTGTTACCTTCTGGCTCTTCACTTTTTGTTATGCTGTCATAGATAGAACTGCCAGAGTCTGCATTGCACTCTGGTCAGACTGTATGTTACTTTTATAAGTAAAAAACTGCTCTATATCTGACACAGTTCTGCTGTGCCTTCTATTCTGGCTTGATTGATCGTGATCCTCATCACCTTTTCTGTTACTCATACTTTTTTTCCTGAAGTTCTTTCTGAAATTCTGACTCACCTACTGTATTTGTAGATAACTTGCTAAAAGCAGTTTATGCCAAAGACTCACTGTCCAGCTTCAGTGGTGATAACTTCATACTTCATGCTAACAACATGAAGTACATTTTTCTAATTGGCTGTACACTGCAATGTACAATGTCTTTCTCAATTTCTAAATGCATTTCTGTAATGATATACATGACAGTGTCTATACTTAAAAGTGCAGCACAAATAAATAAAATTAAATTGAATTCAACGTGTATGACTTTCCTATCAGAACTGAGAAATCCATGCAGTTATGTAACATTAAGTCACCTTTAGTAAATATAACTAGACAGTATAAGCAAGAGAACAGCACACTACGGTAGAAAATCTGCTTTTGTCAACTCACTGTTCTCAGACACCTCCAGGATGTAGCGGATAAGGGGGCTGTTGCCGTCGAAGGCCTGCGCCCACGTTAGGTTGATGGAACGTCTCTCTGTGGAGCTGTATGTAGCGATTGGATTCTCTGGAGCATGGGGGAGCTGCCTGCATGGGGCAAAATGGAACTTAACACCATTGTCTGTTTTTTTGTCCCAAAGTCCAATTACCTACAGTTTCAATATTTACTGGAATAGATAGAGGTAAGACCTTCTCTCCAAATATGTACCGAGTATAAATATAGGAAATCCTTAATGCAAAGGAGCACATATTGATGTAAAACTAGCAGAGGCTGTAACCAGCTATCCAAACATCCGAGCAACAGTAAAAAGAGAGAGAGTAAAGAGGACCTGACTCTGAGGTGGGCACTGCGGGAGTCATTGCCTCCTACGGAGGTTACTCTGCAGGTGTAGGTGCCAATGTCTCCAGACCAGGTCTGGGCAATGTGCAGGGTGCCGTTGGGATCTACACGTAACCGCGGGCTTGAATTTGCATCAATGGCCAGGCCTCCTTTGTCCCATACGTGCCTGGGGCATACAGAAGAATATAAAGCTTTGAATCACTGGTACACATTTACACGCATATTTAAGAACTCTGTATTTAATAAACAACGTCGCACAAATGGAATTCACAAAAACACACTAGGGATTTAATGAACTGTGTTTGTAGTTAAACCTGAAGTGGGTGTGGCCTTTTTATATTAAATGTAACATTAACACACACACACACACACACACACACACACACACACACACACACACACACACTACAGCTGCATCCGTTCCTCTGTTTAATCTCCTGTGTCTTGTGCTTAATTAAAATCTGACTCTAAGTTATTGCTCTGTTTACATATTCATCTGTTTTTCTCAATCAAATCAATCTGCAGGTGACAGCTAAATCAACGTTTTATGAGACCGAGTGTAATAAAGAACTGCTAACATTGAGTGAATTACAATTAATCAGAGACGAAGTGATGAGAGAGAGAGAGAGAGAGAGAGAGAGAGAGAGAGAGAGAGAGAGAGAGAAACAGAAAAAGAGACACGGATCCCAAAATGGCAGGTAGATCACAAATGGGTTTGTAATGAGTTTTGAATAGAGATATTGGTGTATGGAGAGAAAGACACCGGTGTTACCTGACAGTGACACTGGAGTCATGGGTCACACCACAGGTCATAGTGGCTTTCGTGCCTTTGATAACGCTCTGGTCCTGAGGAGGATTTGTTATTCTGGTTCGGGCTGAAATAGATTTTTTGGGCGGGTGGTTAGAATGAATTTCAGTTGGCATTTGTATCATATGTATTACACTTGTTTAACTCAAACATTACTGTAGCAGATGGTGTTTTAATTCAAAGATTACTGTAGCGAAAGTATTTTCATTGTGAATCTTCATTTTGAATGCGTTTTCTTGGCACAAATGTATTACTATATCCTACATCATGTTCAGCAATAACTGCTATAATGAACAATCATACGGTGCCAAATGTACAGCAGGTCCTCCCAAAAGAAACCAGCAACCAGGTGGGTAAATAATTAGTCATGGAAATACTACATTCTCCTACAAATAGTAGCTCATAAGCCAATTGTTGGTGAAAATTGGTCTTGATAAATGCACTCTATGATTAATGCATCGCTGATGTGTTTTGAGCAGGGTGCATGTCGCCATGACTCATTTATTTTAAACATGTAGTCATCTGTTTAGTAAATGGGAAGTTAATAGTCATCGCGTAATATTACGCATTTGCTTAGGACAAATTAGTCCCTTCTTATTACAAGCGGCCACTGGGTTCGTGTTAAACTTAACACACACTTTTCAGACGTTGATTCTGCCTGTCTTCCTCTGTAAACCTGCATGCATTTGGTGTATGAATGAGAAAGTGATGCACCGTTTTATACAATAGTTGCCCGAGTACAATGCACTTTTTTGTGATTTTAATATGATTCTCAATGCAGCTCTATTGTGAGCTGATCTTGAGATCTCTATATTATTTAAAACCCAGAAGTCAACCATGGATTTCCTCCCTTTTTTGCAAAATCTCACTCACCCCACACAATCAGGTTGGCAGAGGCCTCGTCAATGCCGCGGGAGTTGCTCGCCATGCAGGTGTAGGTGCCAGCGTCTGAAAGATGAGCAGGACTGACCAACAGACTGCCTGACTCCAACAGTGTAAAGCGGGGTAGTTGCACTGAACCACTTGCCAGCACACGCTCACCTGCACAGGAAGATGGAAGGTGAGGCAAGACAGAAAGAGATGCTGACAGGCAACATGACTGACACATGAGTACAGATGCCTCCTTGTCTTGATTGACTGGAGCTTTTCCTCCAAGCAGATGTTTTATTGACAGCTGCCAGGGTGTCAGAAGAACTGTGCTAAATATTACAAAAGGTGTTCTTTTTTTTTTCTTTGTTCCTCATTTTCTCCATATTCAGTCGTCTCCAATTCCCATCGACTATTTAGAGTCTCTTCTAAGCCAGTTCAGGTCTAGTTCAGAATTAAAAAGCATTGAACAGAGATAGTGGAAGACTGAGACAGAAGACAGAAGAGAGTTAGGCATTTCAACGCAAGAGATTTAAGAACAGATGTCTCCTCTGTTTATCAAAAGGCCACTGCAGTCTACGATCAATCCCCTAATCACACGAGCTCTGCTGTTACTCTGATGGATCTGGGTCCAGAAGGCAACCTGATAAAGCTCCTTTTGTCAAAAGTGTGCTCAGACAGGTGTGTGAGTGCACAGGAGATGACTGATTAGCAACTGACCTTTCTGCCATGTGATGGCAGGTCGCGGTGCTCCTGATGTCTCACAGTGCAGGATGACGGCCGTGCCGTCAATCACCGAGCTGTCCGTAGGCCCTGCTGTGATATTGGGAGCGATGCCTGAAATGGACAAAGAAGACGAAAATAGATAACTCATACACGCACCTATGCTCTAACACAATACAGGCGGGAGTATTTGACCCATTGGGTATATGATGTCTGTATGAGATGCGGAAATCTTTTTTCATGCACTGATGGGAAAGCCTTATCAAAATCGTGATCGCAAGGCAAGATAAATGCTTTGGGAAAAGCCTTTTAACTAGGCCTTCACTCTATATATACTATGCCTCACTCTGATTTCTCTCTCTCTCTTTCTTTTTCAATGTAAAACTTCGAAAGACAGATATCATGGGAAAGGTAAAGGCTTGGACAAGAGGAGACGTTGATAAAACATTCTACTGCATGAGCAAATGTGAGGAGGGCATATGGTGCCAAACGCACTTGTAACAGCGAGGTATGTGTTGGTCTGGATTTCTCCAGCCAGGTTGCGGGCGAAGCACTGAAACATCCCGGTGTCATCAGGAAGGAGGCCGTTAATCTGCAGACTGCCTCCCACTAAGACCTTGTAGCGTGGGGTCTTCACGGTGCTGATGGGCACAGCGTCCTTATACCAAACAATGTCTGGCTGAGGAACACCTGAGCACAGAAGAGAGAAAAGGGTTAGACAGAGCTATTACTCACATACACAAAAAAGGTGCATAGACTGGAAAAAACAGTGAGGCAGATAATAAGAAGCTATAACAGAATGCTGCTAGAATGCTAAATGTATTCTGCTAGTGTTGAAAATGTTGCAGACTACATGAAGCCAATTCTGCAGTCAGGGTAAAAAGTCGTCTTTTTTTTTTTTTTTTTTACTATTCTTTTGATGTCACTTTACATGAAGTGAATAGCCACTCCTGTTCGCTCCCCGACTGCCTCCTACAGTTATTTCTATTAACTACTGAAGCTAAACAAAATGAAAATAAAATCAGCGCGCTGTGGCACAGTGAATTCCATCGTGACCAGTGCTGTGTGAAAGAGCGCTTTCAGAGCCGCGGGTTGCACGTCACTATTCAATTCCTGTCAGCTAGTTTGGAGTCAAATCAGCAGCGCATGCAAGCTCAAAGGAGCCATTCCATACTTGTTCTCAGATGCGACTTGGGCCACAGTGGAAGATGGAGAAAAAAAATCTCAGACGCTTCTGTACACATTGCATCCTTCATTCATCATTAAACAATAAGGAGCTGCTTCTTCGTGCTGCATGCTTTTTCATAATCAACTTTCCCAATGGCGCTGCCAGGTTATACATTTTGTTTGGAGGCTGTGTACAACTGTAAATAAGAGGCTTGAGTCGTTCTATGCTGCACAAAGTTAACAGTGTAAAAATATTAATAATAAGAAAATTCAAGGTACGATGAAATTGATTAGCAATCTTGACATTGAATTTACACGTTTCAGGCAGCAGTTGAAGTCTAAATAGAGTACATAAGTAAATAAATTGAATATGAAATGTGTATAACAGCTGAGAAATTGCACATTATGAACTGCAGTTCGTCTAAGAATGGTAGTGCAGGTAAGACATTTATGCCTATGTAGAGTACATACAGGAATGCTGTTGAAACTAAGTCAAGCATAAAGTGCATATAGTAGCTGATACATTGTACTAGAAGATATTGCACATTCGTCAATGTAACATCAATGTCAAAGGTCCTACAAATCCTAATGCATACAAAGACACTCACCACGAGCCTGGCATGGGATGTCCACCACCTTTTCCATCTCAGCAGTTATGTGTCTCTCTGGCTCCTTCACAAACTGAGGGTGTTCTACAAAGAGCAGCATACACACAATGAAGCAAAGCATACATATATTTTATCTGAACTAGGCAATCACCTCAAACAGCAAGCAGTGACACCAAAATCTATTAGAATCTATTAATGTGATCACAGATCATCTCAAGCTCATAATCTTTGTGAGTATGCTCCATAAGCACAATGAATAGCTGATAAATGTGACAGTCATAGCTCGGCCACCACCCCCATCGCTCAAAAGCTTCTGCTAGGCCACTGGCCAATTCTGATTAATGCAATTGCAGCAGCATTACGCTCTGGAGTTGGTTTAGTGCTGAGTGTCCCAACAGCAATTCTAAATATAAAGCAGGATAAACAGAGATTTGGGATATACACAGGGTATATAGTGTATATGGGCTATAGGGTATATAGTGTTATATATAGGGTACATGGTGTGACGTATTGTTAAGATGACGGACCTACCTATCACATGTAGATAAGCTCCGGCAGTGACGGCTGGGACGCTGCTGCTGCGCAGAGATGCCTCACATTCATAATAGCCGCTGTCACTGACCAATGGCCCGCTGATGGTCAGTCGTCGACCAAAGTCCCTCAGTCCTCGAGTGACCACCACACCGTTCTTACGCCATGCAATATTGAGCTTAATGAGTGGTCTGGACATAAAGAAAGAAAGACATAGATTTGACCAACAGGACTTGTCAGAAGGTTGTTAACCATCTGTCGTTAGGTGTTAATGGAAAGCCCACCTGGCGTTGGCCACACACTCCAGCGTGACCTCAAATGTGCCGACCATTACGCTGGTGTTCTTGGGTGGGATGATGATGGTGGGCGCGATTGGATCTGCAGGTCCACCCACGTCTTAGGGTAGAAATAGACAAAAAACCCAGAAATTGTATGTTATATGCTACAGAAGGCATTGTTTAACTTTCCTTTAATCACCACTAATCTCAATGTCATCATTTCTGCCAATAGTCTGGCAACCACCCAGTCCCATGTCTTTGGCTTTCATACACAAGCATCGCCATTACACTATTGTGCACCTAACTACCATCATGCTCAATCCCTCTTTGTGCTCCACGGAGAAAGCAAACTGTTAGTGTCCACAGTGCCCAGTAATACCATCATTACAGGACTGTGCTTTTGAATGCAGCCTGATTGAGAGGTGCAGACATACTGATTAAATGCACCACAGTCACTATGTGGATATAGCAGAGGCACCGGCCCAGGTATCGATTCCCTGCCCTCAATGACCAATTTCTCTCCCTTGCTCTCAATCTCTTTCTGTTTGTTCCTTTCTCACACATCCTTCACCCTTCTTTTGTAAGTAACTGTGAAGCAGGTGGGTCTCCTTTTTCCCCTCTTCTCTGCAACATGTCTTTCATAAATTTGCCATTGTGGGCTGGGGGCTATTAAATAAAGAGGCTGATTTTACAAGGCTGCTTAATCACTTTGTCACTGAGGCAGGGTAAGAGTGAACAGATCACTCGCAGCCACACTTGGCCACACCGCATGTCACACTGGACTGGCCAATGAATAAAGTATTGAGTGGGGTAAAATTCAGTCTGTCTAAGCCTTTGAGGATAAGGGGACAGCCACTAGGGGGCACAAGAGCTGCATGTCTTGGTTGACTTTAAATCACCTGTTGAAAAACCAGGCACATCCCTGGAAAATAACCACCCCAGCTGAATTCTGTATTCTGCATGTCAGTATAAAAAGAAACCTAAATCAAGATGCAATTCAGTATAGAAACAGGGCACTGTCACGTCAGTGAATACTCACTCTCCACATTGAGAATAACCGGCTGGCTGGTCTTGTTTTCGCCATTCTTGTCATTGACAGCCTGGGCGTAGTAGCGACCGGCATCTGGTGCTACTGTGGACAGGATGACCAGGGTGTTGTCCAAAGTGAGAGCTCTGGAAGAAGAAATGACATTGAAAAGAGAGTCAGGTATTTGGGCCAGATACAGCCCCCCTCTGAAAGTATTGGAACGGCAAGGCTAATTCAATCATTTTGCTATACACAGACTTTTGGGTTTGAGATCAAAATATGAACGTGATATGATAATTTTAGCTTTTATTTTCTGATATTTACATTTATCTATGTTAAACAATCTGGAACATGGCACCTTTGATGGCCGACCACACAAATTTTAGGTGAGCAAGTATTGGAGCCGACAGACTTTAGTGAAATTAATGCAAATAAGGCCTAATGTTTGGTTGCAAATATCCTTTGCTTGCAAAAACTGACAACACAGCGACATGATCAAACTGTTGCATTCTCCATAATGACGCTTATACAGGCTTTTAACGCAGCTTTGTTTATTTGTTCTGTTTTGGGTTTTTTAATGAGTTTTTGGGGCTTTGTCCCTTCTGTCTCCTCTTCAGGAGATGAAACACATGCTCAGTTAAGGTCTGGGGATGGACTTGATCCGTCTAAAACCTTCGACTATTTTTAGCTGATGAAGTCATTTGTTGTGTTGGCAGTACGTCTGGATCATTGTTTTCCTGCATGATGAAGTTTCCTCCAATTAGACTGGATTTCTCTTGAAACGAGCAGATTACACGAGGTTTCTGAATTCATTATGTTGCTTCCAATATAAGTTACATCTTTAATAAAGATTAATGAGCCTGTTCCTGAAGCACGCAAACCCAAGCCATGACACTACCTTCATCATGATAGACTGATTATCTTGTACATTTTGGATCATAAGCAGATCTTTCCTTTCTCCAAACCTTGATGTTTCCATTACTTTGGTAAAGATTCATCTTGGTTCCCATGGCTCATGTCTGTATTTGTTTGTAATTCCATTGTTGTCTTCTGATTCGTACTTCTGTTGAGTAGCCTATATATTTCTACTCTCTTTGAACAGTGTTGTGATAACCACCCCCTGCCTTGTGAATGTTAGTGGAGCTGTCACTGACTGTTGTTCTTGTGTTTTTCTTCACAGTTCTCCTAATGTTTCTGTCATCAACTGCTTCTGTTGTCCTTGGCTGACCTGTTCCATGTCTGTTTTTTAGTACACTGGTGCTTCCTTTCCTTTTAGGACATTCCAGATTGTAGTTCTGGCTATGTCCAATGCTTGTGCAAAGGCTCTGATAGATTTTCCTTCTTTTCCCAGCGTAAAATGGCTTGCATTGCTTCTACAGACAGCTCTCTGGCCTTCATGTTGGTTTATCTATTTTAGCAACAAATGCAGTCCTTAAAGGCCAAAACAAGATTAGACTTGTTAAACTATCAGTCTAACAGGACACCTCTGGGAAACAAGAAAAACCTGTCAGTCACACAGTCCTGTATTTCCTGTTAATTATTTTTTTAATTTATTGGGTTTGAAAGAAAAGGTGTTATGTTCTAAGTAGTTCTTTTATCTAGGTGTAAATATCAGGTAATAAAAGCTGACATTCTGATCTATTGCCTCATGTCCTCATGTCTTCAGTGCACAGCAAAAACAAAAGAATTGGCTTTGCCATTCCAATACTTTCCAAGGGGACTGTAAATTCACACACAGACTTACAAACAGGAAAGACTAACAGGCTGTATCAATAATGATGCTCTCATATAGCAGCCAGGGTGGAGAGATGCTTGCAGAGTATGCACACTCAAATGAGAGGTGACACACTGTGTGGGGTGAGATTATATGCCACAGAGCTGTCAGTGGCAACCCAATCAAGCCACACTAAGGCCAACTCATGCACAATTAGAGTGAGGGTTCACATGGAGCATGACAGTTGAATATCAATACCCTGGAGAGTCATGGCCGATGAGCAGTCAACAAAACTGTACACTGTTGGAGTCTCTCAGCATCAAAGCTGTCATGCTGATAACAGGTGAGACGTCTTCTACACTGGAACTGGAACTCGATAGTGTAGAAGGCCGGTGAATTTTATATAGGAACAGCTTCGGGTCCCAAGAATTTAAACTGCCCAAAAGTCCAGGACTTGGTACAGTTCCTCCTAACTGGGTGGAGTCAAACCAGACATCTCAGTATGTTGGAAAAGTGTGTTTGTTGTTTCGTGTTTTAGAGAGTTATGGGTTAGGAGTTAGGCTTAAAGGAAGTGTCTATCTTCACACCATGAACCATGGTCCTGCAGAGAGGAATATTTTGAGGTTCGTTGCTGGAAAAAAAAGCCTTGCATTGCTACAGCTAGTGTTCGTCAGATATGTTGGAAATCTTGGGGTATATCAGCTGAACATTTCACGGTACTGTTCTCATTTATCCAGATGTAGGAAACCAAGGTAAATTAATCTCAGCCAATTGTGAAGACATGCTGAAAACTGAATACACATGTCGGTAGGCACGTCCCCTCCCACACACGGTACAGGCAAGTGGGAGAAAGCTCTGTCAATCAGCCAAGGTCGTCAATAAAGGCCTTTTGTCCACTTTGTCTAATTGGCTCCCCTGCTGCCTGCTCTCTCCAGCCTTCAGTCTCAGCTGCTCCACAGATCTTATTATAGCTGACTTTATCAATACTGCAGTGAGGGGCTATGATATCAGCTCACCACAGCCTGCCACAAGAGCACCAGCATGCAACAGGAGGTGAAACAATAATGGGACAAGCCCTTTTGGCATAAGGTAATAATGTGCAATGCATTAAAATCGATCTCTGACGATATGTCTTAAGACTTATGTATGCTTACATGCGGCTGCTGGGGGGAATTTTGCGCCCATCCCGGAACCATGTGATCTGAGGTCGTGGAAAGCTAGGAATTCGTGGGGGAAAGATGAGTGCAGCTCCACCCTCTGAGACCACCTGAGATCGCTCTTTCTCCACAAATTCTTCCATATCTGAGAGATTGGGAAAAATAAAGAGTGATTGATGGGGCAAGACATAGAAAAAAAAAACATGAAAGAAAGCAGAAAAACACTACCCAGCAATAGACTTACACATCTAGTAAAAACACAGATAACCAATACTCACCACCCTTCTCTTAAAACTAGAGATCTTACACACCTAATTTATAGCTAATTTATAAATAGAAACAACCAGTTATTCACATAAGGATGTATGAAGGAGTGAGTTACATGCACATGGTGAGGAGTTAATGAGTAAGCCAGGAGTCAAACCTCAGGCATAACTACACACACAACGTCACATCATTTTACGTCAAGTGACAATTCTGCTACATGTTTTTGACATTGAACTTCAGTTCTTTTTTTTGTGCTGTATTACTCGAGTGAGGAGTTACAACAGATTGTTTTACGGTGTCGGTTTCACCCTGAAATTCATGTTTTGTCATATTGGACTACGGGTTACCATTCAAGGTTATAACTGTCACAATATACAATTTATTTGTGATGTAATGCATGAAATGATGATGTCGTAATGGTGCAAAATTACATAAATATTTTTTGGAGTCTTGTCCAGATGCACAGTTTTTTCAGTGCTGTTTAATTATCATTTTGTTAACTTAAAAGAAATGTGTAATGTGTATGTATAATATTGGTATTAGTGTTCCTGCCACTCCAGCTTCTAGCCAAGTGACTACACCAGTACACTCCATCTCCCAGTCAGCCTTTCAACATGGTTGCACCCAGTTGTGACACTTCTATTCCCACCCGTTCTCAGTCAACCGACTATTAGTTTCTGTCCTTTCCTAGTCATTTATTTCATACTATTTTACAGTATGTTGTCCTGGTTATTACTCCCTGCCTGTTTTTTACTTTGATTCTCAACCTGCCCGTTTGAGTGTGTTTTGTAGATCGCTCGACCCGTGGCTGGCGTTGAGAATTTTTCCGATTGTGTCTTTGGATTTTGTCTGCTTGGACTGAGTTTATTAACACCTGCACCTGCACATCTTTCTTTTTACATATTCTATTTTTATAATTATCATATAAAATAATTAAAATTCTCTTTTGCTTGTGGCTTCATACTGTTGTCAGAAGCAGTTCAATCACCATTTTTTATTGCCCCTTTTCAGCTTAAAGGCAATTGTTTATAAAGGTGATGGTCTCGACAGGTAACACATTTATAATACTAATCAAAAACTCTTAACTACTGATTAAGCATCACTTTAATATTCAGCCCCAGACTACTTCCTGTCTACTGATTTGATTGGTTGAGTAGCATTCCTGCTTAAATTAATATAGTATGATTAGAATTAATTTCCAGTAATAGTTTCTTCTATTGAAACTATTACATGGCAACACTCAAAACACTCTACCCAGCTGTGGCTTCTTCAGGAAATATTCGCCATTGGCTGTAGTGAACAACTAAACAAAATTTTTGGCCAAGTTTGTGTCTAAAATGTCAGTCAACGTTAATTATACATTAAGATGTATTGTATTGTAATGAAAGCAATATCACACTTGTAGTTGTATTATTGTACTGAATATCAGAATGGCTCTGATGATTCTGAATAGACTTAAAAATTATAACCTAAAAAATTGTTTTAGGTACGTAAACATAAATTTACATAAACTTTGATAAAATGTGAATAATAAAAAGTTTTCACCTTTATGTAATTATGTAATTCTTATGTAACTCTTCTTTGCAATAGTAGTCGTAAAAGTAGTAGTAGTATTCTTATTATGTATACTTGTACCAATATAACAACAAATTAAGTTGTTTACATTTTTCATTTGCATTTTAACTATGGATATAGGTTTAAGCAACAAAGTGCAACAGATTACTAATGACTGAAGTGTTACTGTGTTGTTCTTTAAAGGTTAACGATTTGGAACAATATTACTAACATACACAGTAAGTAATTATTTCTCAGCTAATAATTTATTCCTGCTTACTTGCATTAATATTTACCTTTGAATTGTTCAACAGTACTGAAAGAAATGTGGAAGAATGTCAAGTGTTATTGGCAGCTTTTAGCTTATATAGCTGTGTTACTTTAGTAAAGTGCTATTTTTTTTTCTAAACATCTTTTGAAAGCTTGTCAATACAGTATAACAGCTGCTAGCATCGTTTGGCTACGGCTTGTGAGGGTGTGAAAAAAATGTCCCAGTTTACAGCTAATAAAGAAATCATTACCTAAAACTAACGACCTTTAAATAACATGCTGCTTAGCTATAGAGTATAATAAGTTTGCATGTATCAGCAATAACACAATAGCAACATTTAAGCTAGATTAACAATGTAAAAAAGAGCAAATAATAAACCTCTATGTACCACATTTTCTGTTACCTGTTTTGTCATTACTTATTATGTTGAAGGTTCTCACATGTTGCATTAGCTGGCTTAGTAATACTGACTCCATTTGGCTCCTTGCATGCTACAACTCTCTGGATAAAACTGAATTGACTTGTCTTTTTTCTTCTGTGCCACAAAACTCCTCTGTCAGCCATATTCGGGTCGTCAAATGAATACCGACAGCTTGTAGTTTTTTTTTGTTGTTTTTTTTTTTAGTTTTTATTCGTTGTGGATTGTCTTTTAGGTTAAATGCGAGCAGAGCTCTAAAAAGGGGTAAAGAGCCAGAAAGAAGCCTGAAACTATGTCAAAAACATGTTAATTCTGCACATCACAACTTGTCTGTTATGAAAGCTAAAAGTAAGGGAAAAAAGTGACAAAAATAAATAAACATTTGCAATAAATACAACTTCAATAAAAACTTAGCAAACTAGGAAATCATTTGTTATACAAAATTAAATGATCTAATTAGGGATGTGCAGCTGTTGTACAAACCATGTTTATCTTCTATTACCAGACTAAAAAGACATAAGGATCAAAAACAAGGGGAAAATATAGACAGTAAACAATGAACAAGGCAGAAGTAACTAAAATACTCAGCTAAATAATAAACCAAACTCAGACTAACATATGACTCAGGTGGAAATAACTAAAACATCAGTGGCAAAAAATAAATACACCCAAATGTACCTAAAATACCCATACCAAGGAGGGAGTAACTCAATTTCCCACATCAAAGAAAGAGTAAGTAAAATACCCACATCACAGACAAATTCCAGAGCTTGTACACACCATATTCTCATACTGAACACGCTTTCAACACATGAAGTATTGGTTGACTTTACTATTCCACACCAGTATCCTGCTGTGATTTATTATCCCAGAAGTCACCCAGAAGTCTGTTTCGACTCTGGTTCTTCCTGAGGTTTCTTCCTCATGTCATCTCAGGGACTTTGCCTTTTGCCCCCAGCTTGCTCATTATGGGTCTAAATCTGCTTCTGGATTCATGGAAAGCTGCCTTGTTACAATGCTTACAGCCAAAAGCATTAAACAAACACATCTGAATTGAATTCATTAAAAAATATCCACCCCAAGAGGAAGTCACTAAAATACCCACACCAAGAGGAAGTAACTAAAATATACATGTGATCATTTTTATGCAATGACCTGCTTACAGTGAAGAGGAAAATGCATTTAGGTAATAGTTATTTAATTATACCTCCAGTGCATATATCTACTTTAAATGTACATACATAAGGTCTTTTGACTTCATAACAGATAAAAACACTGTATTGAAGGGTGTAGGTATTAGAGATCTCAGGGACAACATTATTCAGCCACACTCATATAAAACAAACAACAGAGCTAGAGCTAATACCTATTCACTTTTTCTGTCAGTACAACTGGTTCAATAATATGAAAGTGGGTAGTTCATGAAACAACAACTAATTGTCGCTATTCAGAGTGTTCCTTCAGACTAATGGTAAAGAAGGTCAGCAGCAATTAGGGCTGAGATGAAAAGCTTATTACCGCAATACCGCGGTTATGTGATGCATACCATGATGTTAAAATAATTACTGTCATCCTAGCAGTTATTTTTTATTTATAAAATAGAAAGATCAAACTCTAAGAACTGATTTACTGAGCCGTGGGAATTACCAGTAGAAGATGAATTGATTCTAATTGTTTGTTTTAGCAAAGTTTATTTTATCTGTTGTTTTAGCTAAAAAACAAACTTTACATTAAGCTCTTATCAGCAGACTACATTGGCAGAAGAATGGTTTATTGTGAAAATTGTTTTAAATAAATACTTGTCGCACTATAAAATGAGAGAGGTTGTGTTTTATCAGGATTAGATCATGGGTAAAGAAAGAATGAGCTGTGTTTCTTCCCCATGATATAAAGCATGGCCTCTTTGCTGGATTATGTAAGTATGGATATATGGATGTATGGATGGATGGATGAATGGGTGGATAGTTGAATAGATGGATGGATAGTTGAATGTATCTATTTATATATTTGTTTGTATGCTTGCTTGATGACATAAGTACATATGATGTGATATAAAATATAAATGTGCAGACACTGGTCTGTGTAACACTTACCATTTTAAATGTCATTAAATTTAGAAAGTTGTTAAATAGTCTAAATTGTCTAAAGCTAAATTGTCATTTTTATTTTTATTTTTTTTGCCTTTTAAAAACTGGAAAACAATAAAACTATTTTCTATGTTTGCTTTCTTAGTTTTTTTTTTGTTTGTTTTTTTTTTGTAGGCCGTGTGATGGCTTGTATCACTTATCCAACCCAGGATGGATAAACGTAGTTGATGGCCTGGGGTGATTCAGACAAGGTTGGAGTTGCTGGAGTGTATCAAGTGTATCCCAGACTTATGTAAGCCAAATTGGATTCAGAATTAACAAATTCAACTTGACTACAAATAAACTCTTCATTAGCATCCATAGTGTCCTGCATCTCAATCTACTAATCTCAAACTAATACAAATAGTGAGTACCAGGGAATTAACATGACATGAAAGCAGCTGAAACTATGGTTACAATAAGCAATGAACAGGGCAACAAGTATGTCGATTTTTACACCGAACACAAATCTAACAGCTTTTAGACAATTCAGAGCCCTTGGAACAATATATCCATCAGACTAAATTAGTAATGTAGCTTAACTAGTTTGGAGAAAGAAGGGTTGTGCGTATTATCCCAATAACAGCATTGTGATATGAAATATGAGTACAAGTGTACTGTTAAGTTATAAGTAATCAACAGGGTAACATGAATGGAGTGATGTGAGCGGTCAAGACACATTAGAGTGAAGTCTAATTTCATCTGCCGAGAAGCTAAATTGTGGAGAAGATGGACTTTTCAACAAGACAATGACCCCAAACATACAGCCAAAATAATAATAAAAAAAACCCTTCACACTTGCATGGCCTAGCCAATGTCCTGACACGAATCCCATTGAAAATTCATGGAGGATTGAAATTGCGAGTCCATGAGCGAGACCTTTGTAAACTTGAGGAATTGAAGATGATTTGCCATGAGCACTGGGCCAAAGTTGAACCACAATGCTGCAAAAAGATAATTACTTCTTAGTGTAAACAACTCGAAGCTGCAACTGGTTTTGGCCTCTAAATATTTTTTACTTTGTGAATAATGCTTTTTAAACATATCTTGGAAGTATATTAAATAAAATGGTCTGAATACTTATTTTCTTTCCACTGTATATTATAGTAGTATATTATTATATTTCTGTTCTGAATGACACATTAATTTTCTGATGCTTTTTTTTTTTTTACTTCATATGTATTTTAATAACATCTAATTAATTTTATGAAATCAATCTAATTTTAAAATCAGGCAGTTTTTAAATAACAGGGGTGGGATAAGGCAGTTTTTATTTTCTCCACTCATATTTTGCAGCCTTTGAAAGGACATAAGGTCTAAAAGCCCACCGCTGCCACTGTTTTATTTCATGCTGCTGACATATTTGGACTTACAGGCAACCTGGACTTGAGTGCTCCTCTGCATGAGGGCGCCGACTCGGTTCCTCACAATGCACCTGTAGAAGCCTGCATGGGAGCGGTGCAGTGACGGGATGAGATACCTAGCAAACATGACATTTCCGTTAGTCGTAAAAGAGCTTGACACACACACACACAAAACACACACACACACACACACACAAACAAAACACACACACACACACACACACACACACACAGAGACTTTTGACTTTTCATTTTTGTTGTGATAACTTTCCATTGACAAAATGATTAATGAATATAATAAATGCTATACATTTTTTTATTTTATTTTTTTCTTTATGTATGGTACAGACTGTAAAAATGGTATATAAACCCCATAATGGTATGGGGATTGTTAGCTGGCATTCCACAGGACCTCTGGTACGTCTGACAGGTGAATAACTATGTGTGCCTGCTTTCTTATGAGTTACACCTGTGTTCAGGCCTGTGCGGGCCAGTGCACCACCACACAAAACCAGAGACTCCAAATTATGTTCAGAGGAATGCTCATGTGAGTGTTGGGTTTCGCCATTCTTGCCTAAGTCACCAGATCTCAGCGTTATCGAATACATCTGGGAGGCCATGCCACACGCCCTGGAACACAGAAATCCACATTTCTGCAAGCTTGTGGAGTCCATGCCCCGTGGGGGACCTACCAGTGTTTCTGGCACTTCAGTGTATATATTTTCCTTCTCTTGGAGACCAGCCAAATGTCCCCACAAGGTGAAAATCAACAGGTATTTCTATTATTGTTTTTTATTCCCTACCAAGATATAACACATTCACCTATACACACAGACCCCTAACAAAAAGGAAACCATTTAGCACATTTTTTTTCAAACAGAGGAAGAAAATGAAGCAGAAGAAACACACACACACACACACACACACACACACACACACACACACACACACACACATACTGCCGCTATAAATACACCAAAACAATAATAATACCAAGCAGTCTAGCCAGTACTTGCTTATAAATAACTAGATTTGTGCTGTTGCACTCAGGATTGGTCCATATTTACCACTTGTCCATATTGGAAAAGTTTCTCAGGTTCCACTTGAATTCTGCCCTGACAGCACACAGTTTAAGAGGTCATTATGCCCAAAATTAGATGAGAACAAACAGCATAAATGCTATGTCTCTGTGTTTGTTTGTTTGGATCAATGGGAGTTGAATTATGTACAAGAGGTCTTTCACTCAGCCATGTGGGAGCTGTGTGAGGTGTGTAAGTTTCTCTAGATTACCCCAGGGACCTAGTCTGAACGCTGCCAGTTATGGAGTTCTAGCATTTGATGTGTACACACAGCCAGCCAGCGCCACTTTTGTTCTGTGAATCCTAATTCACTTAGCTGCTCACAATGAGCTCCTTATCTGCTGCTTCAGCTCTCTCTGTGGTGCCATTCACAGATTCCTGATACTGTAGTCGAGTGGATTCAGGTTCTCTCTTTAATCAGAAGTGTGGATAAAAAAGAGGCTGAGGCGTGATCGACAGTCCCGAATGCATGCGCGCACGGACACACACGCGCACACACACACACACACATATACACACACACACAGGTCTATGGTTGACTGACTGTTGAGAAGGACACGAGTAGGGAGCCACTTGGGATCTCACACTGTGGCTCCTTGGACTCTTGAAAGGCTTTTATAAAATAAAGGACTGCTTTTCTTTAAAGATGAGGGTTATGCCCAGCACTGAGGTAAAGCTCAACCTCTCCACAGGTAGAGTTAAAAATGCTTTTCTATAATACAAAACTCTAATCCAACTCTAACCACAGGTGGTTGTATAGTAATGTATTTAGACAACGCAAGTCCATGTTTGTCAAATGTATAATGTATAATGTATAATACACTGAAAAGTTGGTACAAAATAGTACAGATTGGTGATAGCTTCTGATGATTTACGTTTATTTATCTGGTATTCCATTGGACCCCTGGTACCTCTACGCTCATATGACTTGGGGTTTCATTCCTATCTAAGTCACCAGATCTCAACATTATCAAACACATCTGGATGCCATGCAACATGCTGCAATGCACTGAAATCCTACAACTTGGAGTTCAACAGCATAGTGGACTGTACTCTAAGGAAGCATGGTGTTCAATGCCGAGAGAATATTTCTGTATTTCTGCACTCCTATGCTCCTGTGGTGGATCTACCAATTATTAAACTGGTGTACCAGTTTTTCATTGTATATAGAAGTGGTTTATAATTTATCCTACCCAACAAAGAGTTTAACTGCACTAAACACTTCTGTTCAGTCCTAACAAGAACCATCAAGCAGTTTTTTTTCTGCTGTTTAGACCTACTAGTACACGGGTGAGTCAAAAATTATCCGCACCACGCTTGTACTAAAAGTTCTGTTGTCCACACTGCCTTATCAATGCTTTCTGTACTAGTTCACTGTCACTCCAGTCACTGCTTTGCAGGTTTGAATGTGTTACATCAGTTCATTTGTGCCTGCAGCGCAAGAAAAAAAATGACTGTCCCACTTGTGATTAAATAGGTGATGACTGGCGTATTTGTGGCTCGCAGCTCAGCGTAAATGAGGTAATCCGAATGCTAGTTGACAGATCGAGAAAGGTTATTAAAAAGCAGAGAGATTACATCAGAAATGATTGCATTTGTCTTTTCTGAAAGTTGATTAAAAGAAATTCTACAGCCAGAGTGTGGATAATTGTTGACTCAACCTTGTACTATTCCAAAAGCTGAACTAAGTTAGAAAGGACCATGGTCAGCACAAACTGTGTGTTACTCAATAATGTGAAAAAGGAAGGCAATGCACCTATCAAGCAGGAAAAAAGCAATTCACTTTGCCTTTACAATAATAAATATTACATGGCTCTTGTGGCTGTGGAGCATAATGCATTCCACTGACAACAATGCTTTGATGGATATAATTCTATATTCTTGACACATGCTGGACGCTGCATTTATAAAGAGTGCATGGAGCAAAAAACAAACGCGGAGGGGAAGGGGATGGGCCAAATCTCTCCCATTTGTTCCCTATGACAAAGCAGGAAATGACATGCACTAATGTGTGCCAGGAATGAATCGATATAAGAGAGTCATTTTGCGCCTGCATGGGGAATGAGGTGCCATATCTCAAGAGGCTTATGATCTTCCGCCATTTCTGAATAAATGCATAGAAATGAGCACGGATCTGAATAAATACCCGCAAATGAGAAATTTGTTAAAAGGTAAACTGAGATTAATGTGTCTATTTGTTTCGGTAATGATGTGGCAGGAATGACAAATGGAGAGCTCACCTGTACTCCAGTGAAAAACGTGTAATCTCCGTGCCATTGTACAGCCATTTAAACTCTAGTGGCCAGCTGCCCTCCGCCATGCAGGTTAGGACCAAACGGTTGCCCTCGAGGTGCACCTGGGTTGCCACAGGCTCCATTTTGAAGTAGGGTGGGACATCGTCTGTGTAAAGAAAAGCAGGGTTTATGATTCAACGCAGGCGAAATCGATATATATTCAGTAAAACTAAAGTAAATCTAACTGTACACACCAGTCCTCTGAGTGGCAATGCATGCAGTAACAACAGATATGTAGCACAGTAGAATATAATCAGCAGAGCATCCACAATAAGATGTATAGGGGCAATTATGTAACAGCAGCAGTGCAGTAAACAGTAAGTCACCAACTGCAAAAATGGAAACAGATGTCTGATGAGCTTATTCAAGGAATAGGCTCTAATACCCAATCATCTCCTGGCACAGAGCTGAACTGTTGTACACAATGATTGCCCCCGGTTTCATTCTTTGCTGATGGTGCTCTGCTGTTTGACCAATAAATCACTGAAGGGATGTGATACAGTGTCCCAGATGGGCACTTGTTTGTTTAGTGTCCTCCTTTTACACAAAAACATCAAAACTGTCCAGGGAGCAGGTGTCAACCAGCTCAACATCCTGTCCCATGATGTTTATTAGTCCTGTTGTGGCCTTCCTGAAGTCTAACTCTATTTTATTAGGCTTGGCAGCATTAAGTAGACAGTTCTAATGCATATTGATTGACATTTGTATTATTCTTTTAGTAAACACTTTTATCCAATGTGACTTACAGCTGAGTGCAAAGGTTTGGATCCTCTAAAATTAAAATAAAGAGGACAAACGATGTATGTGTAGTCTGTGCCTCACTCAATAGTCATGTCAACATATTTATTGTCATATGCAGTTTCCCAAAACGATGAAATTCTTACTATGCCCCCCATCTTAATGCTGTTTATCTTAAGACATAAGGTACGAGAAAGAAGAGACAGAAACAGGAAAACAATATATCCACAGAAGACTATGTGCAAGATGAAACACAACATTATATAT
>JAOVVF010000025.1:18047421-18059341 GCA_028565595.1 Duopalatinus emarginatus
TATATATATTAGAGACGCTGCAGAAAAGCATTAGTAGTTGTAGCTCTTTTTAAATGTCCATTTATCATTAACTTATTTGTCCATAACTTAAAACGTCAACCATGGTTTAAAAAATAATTATAATAATAAAAAAAAGAAAATGTTGTAAAAATAAATATCTCAGTTGGGAAAATGGTATTTATGCATCCCTAATGCTTATAATTGATAATAATACCATTCATTATTCACTCTATTGTCTATGCTATACTGAGCACTACATAGAGCAGAAGTAAAAGAGAAATGGGACTAAATTTAGACAAAACTAGCAATTAGTGACATTTGCTGTGACACATGCATACCCCTGGAACTCTAATCCCACAGCCTCTCTTGCGTTCAAGAAGTGGTTCCAGTGGACTGAACGGGCATTAGAATGGACACACCGGCACCTCCAGCAGGCATCATAGCCCAAGAAAAAGTTCATCCATGCTACACCCCAGGGGACATAATATGGTTGTCCATGAGGTACATCAAATAACTGCCTAAATGTAAAAACCTACAGCCTGTTACTATTGGCTCATTCAGAGTGCTTCAACATGTCACTGAGGTTACATACAAATTAGAGCTTCGTTGACATAGCAAACCAGCCCCCATGTTTATATCACTGTTCAAGCCTCGGAGTATCAGTGAACCTCACTTCAGGGTACCACCCTCAGTCTAACAGCGAAGTCGAGCACACAAACCAAGAGGTGGAGACGTTCTTGAGGCTCTTCTGATTAGAGAACCAGGCTGACTGGGCTCAGTCCCTCTTATAGGCCAAATACATTCAGCAAAAACCTCCCAGACAATGAAGCCTTTGCCAAACCTTTGTTTTATTGTCTAGCGTTTTTGGGTTTGTTTGCTTTGTTGAACTGTTTAAATAACTTATACCTGCACTTACATCTAGCTGTGCCTCTGGCAATTCACTTTAACAACAACAACTACTTCACTATACTATTCTTATAACAAAGTGTACTATCCAGGAATTATCATTTGTCTGCTGAGAATCTGACCCACATAATAAAATGGCTCCACCCCAAAGGACAAAACAGGATGTGTAAACAAAGTGTTACATTTCTACCTAAATGTTCGGTCTGAGACTTTGCATGTGATCATCACTAACAAAATCCTGGCATCTTCCTTTACTGCATGTGAGAAAATCACTTTCCCATTATTTGCTTTATAACGGTCCTCCATCTCTTTCATACCCTCTGTGCAGCTTTTGGATGGTCTCAGTTGTAATATTCGCCCTCTAACCCATCCGCCCACATATTTTCCCAGCAGTATCAGTTCTAACTCTTTCAAATTGCTTGGCCAATATTTGCCCGTTGTTTTTTGACATATCTGTTATAACTCTGGCAGATCTGCCTTCTGTAAATCTGGGCTGGATAGGGTCATAAGAAAAAAGTCATTTTGAGTAATATTTTGGATTGTTGTTGTATTGCCAGTTACACCCACATTTCATTGTTGACTTCTCATTTTAATTTTGTGGATAAACTGTAAAACGGGGGTACATTATATTTTTTTATTCTATTCAAATACCACAGGGGATGCAAACTGTACAATTGAGGCAGGATACATTCCAAGCAGCTGAAGCTTGCTCAAGGTGTCAACAGTGGCTCTTTGGCAGTTGTACGATTTTCCAAGTAGTTCAAAACCTTAACTGCTGAGCTGCAACTGATTTATTTATAAAATGCTTGGTTACTCAGGTCCAGTAGACAGATTAAAATCAGTCCTAGACAACAAAACAGCCATTCAGTGAAGAATCACTACCACTGGTGCAATTAGGCTTAAAGAGTGTTTGGAAATGCAGCCTGTGGTGTATCTTGAAAAGAAGTGCTGCTCAGCCAGGGTCTGAACATATCCTAGACAGAAGATGGAGTATGACTCCCAGCGCTGCACTGGCATAACTGAGCGAAGACGTTCAAGAGTGCTCTAAGATGGAGCAGTTCGCCTGGCGAAGGTGACAGAATGAGCTATGATCTCCGTGTGTCTCCATTCATCTTTAGGATTTCTAATACAGGTGGATTATCTAGACTCGGGGGCACACTTTACAGGCAGAAGCCTCGAACCCAAGAGACAAAGTGCTTTCATTACCCATGCTTGATTAGCACATGACCCGACGTATCGACCACACTGACTTGTTCTACATAGATGATGGGAGAGTTGATGGCCACAGTGTTGGGTACAATCTAATTAAAGCTCATATTAATTGTGGCACTAAGCTGGCACGCCCGGCGGCACGGCTGAATTCTGCGATGAGTGATGGGTGGAGCTGCTACATCCGGAATCATCAAGTGCTGATATTTTCTGTCCTGTGGGAGCGGGGGAGGGATATATTGCCCTCAGTTCAGTGGAGAGGACAATGAGCTGATAGAGAAGAGATAGACTGTGTAACAAAATGACTATAATACACACACTTGAAGACACACACACACACACACACACACACACAGACACATAAGTGTGACATGACACCTGCATGGATACATTCAAAGAACTTTTATTACTCTTGCGCACACACATAATACACCAGCACGCTCTATTAGGAAAGGATGATCTTCCTCATCCTCTATATTCGAAACCGGCAGACCATCAGCAGCCTAATCAAACGATTTAATGTCCCCTGCCGCTCTTCAAATCATTACCACTGGGTAACAACCTTCATAAATGACAAAAACCCCACACCTCCCCAAAGCACAATTCCCCCCAGCCTTCAACAATAGACTCATTTCCTCCTCTGGGTAAACGTTCCTCTGCCAGCATACAGGTCCGTCCACTTAGCCATCCGGCTTTATAAATACAGCACCATTAGGGACCTCCACATGCAAAAACCAAACCCCAGCAGTGATTGCCTAAAAGCAGCACATAACAAAATAGACAATCGCAAGCCAACGCCGGTGGAGGCTCCACGGCATATATACCCACCAATACAGAAAGGCATGTGCACCCCTGTGCCGATCGCTCTTCTATAACAATGCACCTGCATTTGAAAAGAGATGAGCGGCCCCATCGAAAAGGGTTGAGGCTCGCAGTAATTGCTCCCTCAGTGCAGCGCGAGGGTTGGTCCGTGGGTGGAATAGTAGAGAGAAAACAGGTAGAATTCTCACTGCTCGCTCCGGCTAATAATGTCTGTTTTCCTGCAAATGTGGAGGAATTCATTTTCCTAAAGTATGTACACTGCAACAGTTTGGAACAATTTGACTACTCAAAACTTTTGATGTAAAGTTGGAGTAATTGGTTTAACCTCCTCTGCTGCATCACATCATGGATTATGAGCAGCCGTACAGAGCAGCAAACAGATGCTATTTATACGCAGGGGTTGTACAATCCCACTCTTGAGTTTCTTCCACAATAAGAGTGCAAGTACGTGTGAGAGTGAATGCCGGTGGTCTAGACTGAGCACCTCGTGTAAGCCTTTGATCTACCGGAGCTAGTGTCAGTCACTAGAGCACTTCCTCTCAGTCACATTGGCATCCTGTATCACTTTCTGTCACAGACAGATACACAAATAGAATCCCCTAGTCTGGAAAATCCCGAACGCAGCCTTCCAAAGCTGTAATGCAGTTGCCATTTTTCATTAGAGTCCATATGCTTTAGAGGTGGCAGAGGTATTCTTTCACTACAGATATTCAGCAGGGGATCGACAGGGACACGCTTTCTTTTTTTTCCTGCCGGCCTACGCGGGTCGACAGCCAAGTGCGACTTGTGGAGTTAATTTTTACACGCAGCTTGCGCGAGTGTGAGCAGAGGCGGAGGTGCCAGAGAACACAGGTCCAGATGGAGAGCCTGAGGGAGGTTTCTCAGTAGCAGAGGAGCTTGCTGTGGGGAAACCGTGTTAGCGTCTGGCCTCCAAGCATCAAGGAGCTTGGCCACCCCTCTGGAGCACGCTGGGGCTCGCTGTGCTTTGCAGAACCATCACAAAACCATCGCCTTCTTTTAACCTGCTGGCTGAAGTCAAATTGGGTGGGACTGCTCCACTGTTGCCTCACCCTGCTGCGTGCACAGAATTTTAATAGTGCCCGAACAAAGGCAATGGGCAACAGACAGGATCCATAAAACATGCCCCAATATTCTTTTACAGGGCACCATGCTGGCATGCAATCATACAGAGAGGACTCGCATTCAGCACTCGCTATTTTCTATCTTTTTTATTTCAGTGGAAAAAGTGGTCACATCACGCTCTATTTAAACATTGTCTGGCACCTGCGTGTGACTATGGAGCCAATCAGGACTTGTTCGCCATAGTGTTACAACCACCTTAGCAAGATGTAAACAAACAAGCAGGGAGGGTTTTAAAAAAAACACACACATGCCATCACCACATGATAATGATCTATAGTCAAAGCTGAGTTTGTGCTTTTGAACCAGGAAACCTAGATTGTGTGCACGTATCTATACGGCTGCTTTTAGGTGAGTTGGAAGGGCTGGCACAGTCAGGACAATCTCGCTCTCCACTCGTGGGTTGCGTTGAAGGTCAGCCTGCTCCGTCACTCTGTCAGCAAGGCCCGTCACCGTGACAACCAGCACCCCGTCGATTTATACTTCATCAGCTTCCATGAGTGGGAGAACTGCCCTCCGCCCTGGCAGCAAGGTGAAGGAGCCCATTACTGCTTAAACCAAACACACAGCAGCCTGTATTTGTACAGGGCACAGGAAAAAAAAAATCTACACGGCCGTGTGAGGCATTACAAACCCCCTTATCTGTCTCTTGTTGCATTCATTTCGAGTAATGGCCAATGAGCTTACTCTATGGCGATAGATCTCCCATACAAGCTCAGGACTATAACAGATGCCACTTGCTCGACGCGTGTTTACAGCCTGTAAAACACCTACACAGGATGATTGTAAATGCCACGGATGCGCTATGTAGCAGGACGTAATGCAAATGGTGAAGACTCTTAACTGCAATGCAGCTTTATTTATAAACGAGATGGAGGAAACAATAAGAAACTTGGCATTACTTTGTTTAATTCCAGTTACAATTCAATCTGCATGACAATATGCGGAGCTGAATTTCATTACCTTGCTGGGTAAGGCTTCGGCGCCACTGCATGTGCGCAGACTACGAATAGGTCGCCGAGGGTTAATGGATGTGTAATTGATGAGATTAACTGAGGTGTAATGCAGCATGGCATTGCGACTTTGATCTACGGAGCTGCGGGGAGCCCGGTGACGTTGCTCAAACGCAATTAGAGGCAGCATTGAGCTATCAAACCGAGATCTAATTAGGAGTGAAGACAGTGCAGTGAAGGGGGGCAGTCAATGGCCAGCAGATTGAATTATCAGAGACTGCAAGCCGCATCACTATGATGCCTGCGCACACATCACTATTTTCTTTCTTTATTTCTTTCTTTCTTTCTTTCTTTCCTCCTGCATGTTCTTTCTCCTTCTGTTCTTTGCCTGTCTCTCTGTTTATACCCTTTAATTCCCTCTCTCTGACTCAGCATCAGGGAAATCTGTGTGTCTTGGGATGTGTATCTCGGACTTAATTAGGCAGCAGAGTGCTTGGCACGGTGTATATGCAAGAGCTGCCATGAACGCAAATCACAGATTAATGAGATACCATGCACCTACATCTCCTCTGCACATCTATTTTTTGCCCCCCCAGGCAATGCCTCTAGAGGCAGGCAATCAGTGCCCCCCTGCCCACACACCTCTCCCATACCTTCAGCAAACACTGTGAAGTCTGATGCCTTTGATGGACTTGCACAGCAAACAATGTAGTCAGTTGAATTCAGGCAGAAATCATAACAATGGAGAGCAAAGATCAGGTTTAGGCGCTACTGTTAAAAGCAAATTGACATTTTTAGGGGGAAGAAAAAGTCAGCGAGAAAAAGAAAAGCACGAGAGGGCGGAAGAACCCGCTGCAGGAACAGGAGACAACAGAGCACTTTCTCCTAGCATACGGAGGAAAGAGTGAACCGAATTTAGAAAGTAGGGCAAACCGTAATGGAGAAAGATAACAAACAAGGACGGTGATATGGGAATTCCATACGTTACACCATCTGCTGAAATTGTTTAGACTCGCCTCAATAATTAGATCCTAATTAGCTGATGGCGTGGTTGAAAAGCATTCCTGCAGCACATGGTGATTTTCAGAGTTTTTCATTATGACCAGACACCTGCACTCGTGGTGTGCCATGCTATCCGTAAGACACCACTCTCGCCAGGAACCCAAAACAAACAGGCCGTGCAATTAGGAATCATTACACCACTCTATTTAGAGGCTTCTTATCAGTCGCATCGCAGCTATAGAAGAGAGTAGATCAACAAATTAGATCTACCACGGTCGCCCATCTGTTCTATTTTTCATCGAAACTCTGTCTTAGACATGTAGAGTGGTGGGTAACAAGGTGCTAGATATCTCATTCTCCCCCTTATGAACCACTTCCACATGAACCCCTGCACTGGAAAGATTGAGCATGTGTTAATGGTTCGGCACTGTGCTGTATCCGGAGGCTGGCATTGTAATATATGGGTGCGGAAAGGCTGCCAATTGTGATTCTTATCAGCGTGTGGAGAGCGAGCAAAAGAGGGCTGGGTGGTGCAGTTCTGAGTGGCAGGGCTGGATGTATGTGCTAATGGATGTGCGGCTTTGACAGAGAAAAGAATTACTACCCACCTTCATTACATTTACACCAGCCTGTCCACCAAAGCAGGGAGGAGTTTAACTGGACATCACTTTATATATCTGGTACAAGGCTGAGGGACATGTCTTATATAAAGAACCTCGTTCACACACATTTCAGCGTTTTCTTTTCTGTTCTAATCACATATTTTAAAGGATTCCATCATTCCATCATGTGTCAGGGGCAGCCATGGGCTTATGGTTAAGGAAGGTGCATAGTTCAATCCCCCATGCTGACAAGACACGACTGAAGGGAACCAATGGGTAGGAATGGGTTAAATGCAGAGGTCGATTTCCACTATGTGTACAAGCACAGCGGTCAATAAGTGGTTCACTTGACCAATCACCAAGTTTTATCTACTATAAGGTGACCAGATTTCCGAGGACACTGTGTGTCCAGTATGTATGACCTTAAATTTACCCAGACAACTGAACTGCAGCTGTTTAAATAGTAATGGTATAAAATTTATTTCTTAGTCACATTTAGCTGGAGGTCTTGGGCTGTCCTTCATGTAAAGCAGCTGAGAAAGGCATTTTTCGTCTGAAGCAATCTTTCACCTGGTACGTCTGCCCTTCAGTACACTCTATTCCAAAATTTAGTCAAATGAAAAGCATGGCCTTCGTTATCTTGACATTCAGACGGCATGAAGCGTGTCCATTAACAACTGAATATATGAACAACTGAATGATATTCATTGACATGCGTGAACCTTGTCTGGGTGACAGTGCAAAAAAAAAAGATCACACTTGAAAGTGAAAGTGAAGTGATTGACCTACTGTGCTTGCCCACAGAGGAATTTAACTTCCCTATTTATCCCATCCATGCAGTGAAACACACACACACACACACACACACACACACACACACACACACACACACTAAGGTGCAGTGAATACACTTTCCTGAAACAGGGGGCAGTCTCATCCAGCCCCATACATTTTCCTGGAGCAGTTGGGGAGTTAGATGTGTTGATTTGAAGCACCTCAGTCATGTTGGTGTGGTACAGTGGTAACATCACTGGGTTCCCATGTGAGAGACCTGGGTTCGATTCCTGATCTGGGCAGCTAGTCTGTGCTACACCAATAAGGGCCCTTGGGCAAGACTCCTAACACTATGTTGGCCTCCTGTAATACCAGTAACCTTGTAAGTCTCTCTGGATAAGAGCGTCTGCCAAATGCTGTAAATGTAAATGCTGGTATGGGGGATTGAACCTGCAACCCCTCAGTCACAACACCGTTATCTTAACCTCCCTAACGTAGATCAACAAGTCTGCTAAATCACACTGCTGCTATCCAGTGTATCTCCTCTTTGGAATATATATCCTTTTGAAACTGGTAGCTGAACAAACAAGTAAAAGTGAAAGTGATTTACTCTTCTGGCCACCATGCAGTGGAAATGGCCTCCACATATCAAACACATCCTGGATGCCATGCAACGCCCTGTACAACAGGTCTGTGCACTCATTTGCATGAAGTACGTTCTTCATTGCCTACAAAAATTAGCACAAGCTTATGACTCAGGGAGACATATCAAGTATTAGACTGGTGTACACTTTAGTTTAATGTAGTGTTCCCTGTTAAATAAAGAAAAAAAAAAGAAATTTGTTGCTTTCTCTGACATATGGGACAAATGTACATATTTAAAAAATAAGTCAGGACAACGGGACATTGACTAAAATATAGGATCGTCCTGGAAAAAACAAGTCGTCTGGTCACCCTATTTTAAAAATATTTTTAAGCATCCGTTTTAGAATTAGTTTTTGGAGCATTCTCCTAAAATCTCTCGACACACAACGTACTACTTGCACACTGTAGTGTGATCTGTCGTCTGAACACCTTCAATAAATAGTATCTTTCCCTCTGTGAAGCATTTTTTTATTATTACTTCTATACTGTTGTATATATTAATCATAATGTTTAGCATCCTTTTTTATGTACCATTATTTTGAACAACTGCTGTTAATCAGATTTTTTTTTTACTTTGTGCTTGGAGGAAAATGCTGGAAATGTTGTCAGTTAGTGATGTATACCATCATGTAAAAGTGGGTAGTAAAGCTTTAACACTCATTGGAGCAGTGGTTTTAGCCCAATCAATGTGAGTGCATAGCCATAAGCAACAGAACCATTTACTCAGCTATTGCAGCTTCATGTGCACCAACAAGCACATTTAATCAAGAAATTATTACAAGTGTCATACACTAGGTTTCTGTTCTGAAAAAAAAACAAGACAAATTGGCTCTTATAATGAGTCATTAAATACTAATGCAAGTCCCAGTCTTGTAACTGTGAGTGTAAATACGAATTCTGACTTTTAACCTTGCTGACCATTATTCATTTATTGTCTGTTTAAGTTTATACTACAGTTCATATAACCTACAGCATGTACACACCAATCAGCCATAACATTAACCCCACCTGCTAAAACCTTTGAAGGTATGCTGTGGTATCTGGATAGTATCAAGACACGAGCATCCTTTAGTGAATATTTTGTGGGATTGGACCAAACAGGCTACTATTCACACCCTATGCACATGAGTGAGTTTTGGGCACCCATGACCCTGTTGCTGGTCCAGCAGCTGTCTTTCCTTTAACCATTTTTTTTGCTTAGGTCTAAGGAAGGACAGAAACACACCATAAAGTATGTATACTAAGAACATCCCACAAGACCTGCTGTTATGGAGATTCTGAAACCCAGTCATTTAATTCAATTTGGTCCTCGTCCAAGTCACTCTGATTAGATTATCTTGTTATGATAGCACCTGTCAGGGAGTGGGATATATTAGGCATAAAGCAAATAGTCAGTTCTTGAAGTCGATGTGTTGGAAGCAGGAAAAATGGGCAAGCAAAAGTATCTGAGTTACTTTGACAAGGAGAGAAGGTGTGTACAGCTAGTCCGTCTGGTCCGATCCCACACAATATACACATTGCTCATGTCTTGGTGCCAAATACCACAGCACACTTTCAGAGGTCTTGTGGAGTCCATGTCTTGACACGTCATAGATGTGTTGTTGGCACAACATATTCGTACTGACTCAATAATGCAGAATTTACCAATCAAATATCTATCAGACAATGTTGCACCAGAGGTTAGCATTGCCACCTTACAACTCCAGGGCTACAACCCAAGTTCTATCCTGAGTTCCGGTCTGTATGGAGTTTTTTATGTTCTTTGTGTGCTGGTGTGCTTTCTCCACTTTCCTCCAACCTCACATCCTGCTACAAGTCTATAGGTAAATAAGCAACACTAGATTTTCCACATGTAAATGAGTGTGTAGACGATGTCCTGCGATTGACCAACAAACCATCCAGGTTCTATCCCTACATCTTCCCCAAAGACGCTCAATTCACTGTGACCTAACTAGGAAAAAGTGATCACTAAACATGAATGAATGGACGGAGCCAGACCAATTAAGTGTAAATAACCGAGAGTAATTATCTTATTAAAGTGAACCAAAGCGACTAAAATGGTTGACATGGAAAATAAAAGAGAGCACTATAAACAAAACTAATTAAAAATAATAGAAAATAAATAAATAAATGATAAGAGAGGCAGAAAAACAGTCACAGTGCCCAACGCTACTATGAGTATGTCATTATCTGGCTAGAAATGACCGTTTGACAGTTAAAATGGTGAGAAATTGCTTGCATGCTTCATTCAAAAGGAGAATGATGGAAATGGTGAAAATGTAAGGCACAGGCAATAAAAAATGCTGGCAGGGGGTCAGTGCAAAATAGAAAATATCACTGATCACTGTCAACATAGCCGCATCGCTAATGCACATGGTCTAAAGCAATGGTAATGAAATAAAATAAATGTTTTTGTAAATATACTGGCTTACCAGCACATAGAAAACACACACATGCTTATTTTTGAACTGCCTGCCAAAACCGTAACCAGTAAAGATCATTGTGTTCTAGAGTTTGCCACCGCATGCCACCAGACTGGATCGTTAAAAAGACTAAGCAAATGCGAAAAACAAATACGCGTCCCCACCAATTTGGCCGCAGCTATCAGAACAGTCAGTAAACAGAACTAACCCCAAAAGCAACTGTGATCTCCCTATTTACAGCAGCAGTGTGTATGGGAGCACAGCAAGCCAGCCATGAAACAATCTTAGAGTCTGATTGAGGTACATGACTGGTTGGATGGTGTGTGTGCAAAAAAAAAAAAAAAAAAAAATCACTTTGGTCCTGGAGATGAAACAATCAGTTGCATAAATGGCGGCTTCCTGTCCAGGCCTGTGCTCGGTGGTGAGCTGTCAAATTACAATATGTCCCAGCACTTCATTTCGTGCACACACTTCCAGCAGACCTTTTGACCACCATTTTCTCCCATCATTCTTTCTAACGGAGTTGCTGGTGCTCAGAGAAAGTGTAATTATGGGTGCCTTGGGACTTCCCCCCTCTACTCCTGAAGCACTTGTTGGCTCCAGTCCCTGTCCAGCCATAGCTGGAATGCAGCTTCCATAAATGTCTCATCAGTGCCTACTGACCTAGGAGCAATGTATCAGAGCATGTGGGCCACCTCCCTACTGTACTCACCAGAGTTTGGACAGCTAAAAAAAGGCAGAAGCAGAAATGGGGAGGGGGGGAAGGGGGTGCCGTACTTCCAGAGCCTAGCATTATTCTAACAGTGCCGTTCCCTCGGCTTAATTAAGATGACTCTGCAGTGAATCTCATTCCGACTCTCAATTATGGGATATTTTTGCTGTGGTAGCTGAGGTCCGTGGCTCCAAAACAAAAGAGTGGAGAGACTCTAGTCGGGAGTGCTAATTATTTCATGGGTGGACACACAAATTTAGACGGCGATGCCCTTGCCAAGAACGGATGACCACAAGTAACCTCTGTAGTCAGCAAAACTGAGACAGGCTGAGTGGACACACTGTGGTTAACGTGGCACAGAGACAGACAAACTTCCTGGAATTCGGGAGCTGGGGCGAGACTGACCGCACCTTTCAAAATAGACTAAATATGCAAGCGGTTTCTTGTAAACTTGGGAAAGGGCAGGGCATCAAGGAAAAAGTCCATGTGGATTAGCACATTATGCACGTTATATAAACTATAGAACAGAGCTGCCTTTTCTTGTGTTCTTTTACCAGGGAAACAAAAAGGACCCATATGACAGGGCTGGGCGATATGGAAAAAATCTTATCATGATATATTTTTTCATATCAGTCGATATTGAAATATCGATATCGTTTTATATATATATATATATATATATATATATATATATATATATATACACACAAACACACACACAAATTAAATACA
>JAOVVF010000025.1:18059441-18071999 GCA_028565595.1 Duopalatinus emarginatus
TATATATATATATATATATATATATATATATATATATACACACAAACACACACACAAATTAAATAAAAGTAGGTATTAACACAAAATATAATCTCAAAACTCAACCACTATACTGTTTCCTTTTCCATGTGTAGACTGAAAAACACCAACACAAATAAATAAACAAAAATTTTCTGTATATTCCGTACGAATTCAAGCAGATTTCAAATATAAACAAATGAAAACAAACAAACCTAACATTCACAGAGTTGTGAATTACTGGTGTGCACTAAACTGCTGCCTCTGCTCTGTGCTGTGTGGGTCAACCAAACCTGAAATGACCATAATTCTAATTCAGCCAAATGATCGGTTCAGCACAGCACTATTCTCATTCTCTTTGGCCATTCGTGGCGTCTCTAAAAACATGGATGGAACTAATTCTATCGACATGTTATCGACTATGTCTATTGATATTATATCACGATAATTATCGTATCGTTTTATCGCCCAGCTCTACCACAAGTCTAAACATTTAAAGGGAATTTAAGCTATCTCTACTGGCAGTGTCTTACAATGTCACTAATGGAAGACATTACAAAACAAGGGGTCAATGTTTTGTTCCGCTGGTATCATTAATTATCAGTAATGAGGACACCTTTGCCAATTAGTTCCCTTTAGAAATCAGTTCATTCGATGCCATCTCCAGCTGTCCTGCTCGTGAATACAGAAAGCACACCGCATCACTCCTGCCATTCTGATGAAGCTATCACCTGCCAACAAACCCACCCCTGACAAATCAATAGCCATTCAAACGGCATTACGAAGTCTTGCCTCGTGCTGAAAAACAAAACACACGTTGCTTGTGGGTAATCATTGGCTACTCCAATTTTGTTCTTCCACATCTTCAAAGCCCTGGCGGCTGGGATGTGTTGTGTTGTCTTGTTTTTGTGTGTCTGCATTTGGGAGGAGGTGTTTTCTTGTACTCCACCTTCTTCACCCCAGCTACATAAGAAGTCAGAATAAACCTTGTTCAGACTGGGAAAACTTTCCATCAGTGAGGCCAAGAGAGGAATTTGCATCCTTTCTTAGACAAATCCAATTTACATGCACGGATATTGGATGCAGTGGCTGGAAAGGTGGAACATGAGGCTGAACTTGCCCCGTTTTTTTACACCAACTTATAAATATTCAGAAGCACTTAAAAAGGGGGGAAAAAGAGAAATTACAGGCACAGTCCTTTTGCCACATTGTTACATTGTGTTAGAGGTTATTGTTCACATTACATAACTTTTAAAAAATTGCTTCTTTTTGCACAATTGACATTTTATTCTTTTCTCCTGGTATAAGAATAAAGGCTTTTACTGCTGTACTGAAAAGTTGTAAATTGAGACAATAAAAACACAGACATGCACACAACTACCACATTGCTGTTTAATGCTTGATTCTGATTGGTCAGAAGGTGTTGATCAATTTTCTCTAATAGAGGCTATAACTATACTGCTGGCTGCCTGGTATACAAGTATACCCGTTATAAATCTTTAGCATTTCTTTAGTAACAACCTACACTGGGACTTGTTTGGCAGATGTTCCATATAAAAGGATTATGAATATGGTGAAGTTTTCTCTAAGGAGATTTTTAAACATATTTAACAGTCTGAAGTACACTGAGGTGCCAGAAAAAAATTATACAAACTGTAAAAAAAACAAAAAAACAAACAAGTACAGATTGGTGGTGGCTCCATAATGGTATGGGGTTTGTTTAGCTGGCATTCCATGTGACCACTGGTACATCTACACATGTCTCTGACAGGTGAATACTATGTGTGCCTTCTTTTTGACGAGCATTCATTCTTATGTGTTTGCCCTTTCCCAACAGAACAATGAACCTGGGATTTTTTGGGAGGTGGAGTTTGGGGTTTTGCCATTCCTACCTAAGTCAGCAGAACATGGCATTATCAAACACATCTGGGATGCCATTTCTAATACAGAAATCCTACACCTCGGAATACAACTGAATTGTGGACAAGAAGTATGGTGTTCATTACCTACAGAATACCTAAGCAAGCTCATGGAGTCCATGCCCCATCAGACCTGGTGTACCAATTTGCTGACACTTGAATATATATATATATATATATATATATATATATATATAGTGATAACAGAATGTAATGTGTGATGAATGTAATGTAATGTAATGTGTGATGCAGATGTTTCACAGCATTAGACACAACTTTAAACAAATAAAAAGATCGACATGGCTTTTTTTTTATTAATAAAATGTATAAAAGTTATAAACATTGACAAAATGTTGCAGTATTAAAGAAAGACTAAACTTTGGATTGTGCTGTTGGTAGCATCATACCACCACATTGTTTTTTTTTGGGTTTTTTTTTTCAACAGCATCCTGTTATGTTTATGCCTTTTTGGCACATGGGATCAGGCAGGATTGAGACAAACTGTTGGTTGTCATGGGCTGTAGTGACGTGCTTACAGGCAACTAATGTTTACTCAAAACTGCTGTTTCGAAATGCTAGATTCTAGATACTAGTAATAACCTCAATGTGCTGGTAACAAGGGGCCTAATGCTTTTGGCCCAACTGTGCAGGCTGAGTGATTTGGGATTAATGGCACTTCTACGCTGAGGAACCACTTGCGATTTGCATCATAAAACGTCTGTTAGCCCTCCACTTTTAGAAACGATTATCGGGAAATGGCTGGCCAACAGAATGCCAGACGGAGGTTGGTAGGGTCTGCATTTTTCAGGCTTTTATTTTCAATATGTGAGACCCAGTTGCAGATCTGGATAAACACACATCATGGGACTTTTTTTGTATGTCTGTTATAATCCCTTAGATAATCTCTACAATATTTAGGAAGATAAAGAAGAAGAGAAAATCACCAACGAACATATTTACATGAAACCCATTAAGAGATGTAAATTCTGGTATAATAATCACAGAGGCTGTAGTCTGGAAGTGGGGAATTTATTTAAAATCACTTGCAGACATCTTTAAGCCACTAAGTAGTATGCTTTCATAATATGAAATATATGAATAGTCCTGCAAGACCTGATTTTCATGAGAGAATAAAGATCTTTAATAAATAATACCTATAATCCAAGGGAAGTGCGGGGTCGGTATTGTGCTGGGGCTTTTAGGCTGGGAAATAGTTCCTCTGGTGTATTTGTGTGTATTAATGGGTCATAAGAATGCTAAAGGTTTGTTCTCCATATTAGAAAAAGACCTTCAGGTGAGAGCAACTCACCTTGAGCTCACTACCTTGTTCATGTTCAGCTCAACCAGACAGAAAACCTGTGCTTATATGTGCAGTAAATATAGATCTTTATAAGTAGTCCAGCTGTTTCCACCCAACATGTTCATAGTGTTAGGACTTATAGAACAAACTCTTATTCTCAGAACCAGAACCGGTATGTCGTTTCCTATGTGTTTAGTTGTTTTTCCCACTCATGTAATGTTCAGTTGCTTGTGTGTGTGTTAATCATGTTCACCTGGGTTGTGTTAGCCTTGTTCTTGTCCGGCTATTTAAACCCTGCTTTTTGTTCACTTGAACTGTGAAGCATCTGGTGTTCTGTTTCTGATACTGATTCTGGTTGACTTCGTTTTCTCATCACCTGACCTCTTCCCTTTATTCAGACTATGATTTGGATTGTTTTTGGACTTGGTTTGCCTTGTGTTTTAATGAACACTGGTGCCCTAACCCTGCCTTGTTGAATGTTTGTACACTCCAACACATTACCAATAGCATAGTTGTTATCTGTCACCATTAGGCTTGGGATTCATGCCATTTTACCCATGAACAATCAGGAAACTTTCCAGATGATTATCTATTCGTGTCTATAATATTCACATATAAATATCGACAGGATCCTCAACCTGTAGTGGTCACAAATCTTTTAGACAATATTGAGCATTAGTATATTAGACAACACTGTGAAGCAGCTAGCAAAAGCAAATTACCCATGTAATTTTAAACCAGTCAAGTCCCAAAAACCCATCGAGAAAATAACATGCCGATCAATATTCAATATAACAATGTTTTATCACACCCCTAGTCACAATAATTACTCAAATGCATCCTTGGTGTTATCATGGCCGACACAAACACTCACACAGACAAGACGGACATAACTGCAGCAGCTTTAATAACAGTCTGTATGAAAACCAGGCCAACAAGATCCTAAACAATGTTCAGAAATTATGGTTAATAAACATGTAGGCAATGAACAAATCATAAAAAAGGCACTCAAGAGTAAAAAAAGGGGAGCTAAACTGTGCTTAAATACACAAACTGAAGACAGGGGTAAATGAAAATAGGCGAAACACATCAAACATAATCAGTGCCGAAAAAATTGGTAGGAAAAACACAAGCTTGTCGTCAGGGAAGGGAGAATAAGTGCGATTAGAAGACTTTGTGCTGAGCACAGCCATGTTGGGTGGCTGCCAGGGATTTTGGAAAATGGAGTCTGACGCTGTAGTTGCTTGACTTAAGCGTAGTGCAGCAGAGGCACTAACACAGCAGATGGTGAGTAGCACACTAGTAGCGTTCACTTATGGGCTTGTGGTTAAGGAACCAGCCTTGTGACCATAAGGTCCCTGCAACTGACAAAACACACCTGAAGTGCCATTAAGCAATACACCAAACTGCTCCCCAGGCACTGTGGATAGGTTCGCCCACCACTCTTGGCACATGTGCCTCCTAATGGGTTTGTTCACTAGTGTATGTGTTTCTCTTCATGGATCGGTTAAATGCAAAGGTCAAATTTATCCGTGTGCAAGCCCAGTGGTCAATGAGAACGCAGGATTCAAAAACACATCTGCGCTACCAGGAGCTATGTGACTTGCACAGCACAGCTAGCCCACAGAAGAATGTGAAACACAGTGTTGAAACAATAAATCATAAATGTGTGTGCACCCCAGTGAACTTGGGTGGGTTTGGAAAGAGATGAAAAATGTGATTCCCTTTTCCAGTTCTCAGTGTTTCGGACAGGTTGCAGGTCTTTTCTGTGCTGTTTTTAAATTGTTGTTGCAACCCTGCACATTGGTGCACACTGGGCAACTGAGGTCATTTTTATTTTGCCAGATTTAATTTTGTTACATTTTAATGTACTAATTTTGTAGCGATGAAAGGATTAATCTGCTATGTACCGGTATTTGGCCAAATTTAGTGACCCACCTATATTTCTCTTACTTAACCATTCCTGAAAGTTTATTAATGGTGTGAAACAAATGAGCCATATTTCATGACGTAAAGATTGCAGCAGCACAGCATGACACCATCTAAAATGTGAAGCCCTCGGTCAGAGGTCTCTGCAGTTTCTAGCTGAAATGCCAGATGGACATACAAACCCTTTAACGCTTGGCTAAGGGACTAAAATGGCAGGTCTCTCACACAGTAAAAAAAAAACCCATATTGTATTCGGATGTGTGGATTGAAAACATAATCAGTTTGGCAATATTTTACCATATGTGACTCAGCAAGGCCACTTTCCTACTGTTGGCACAGCCCTTCATGTTCATTATAAATGGTATTAAACCTGTTTAGTCCAAGCTGAAAGGTGATCAGTGATTGGAATTGGCCCCAAAAACACTTATCAGTCCATCTCTAAAATCGCACAGTCAGAGTCTGGTGGCATTGCAGTAAGTGTGTGTGCTATACAGTGCCAGTTGTGTATGTGGGGTTGTGAATTCTATCGTCACTCTGGTCTCTGTCTGTTCTGTGAGGAGTGAATGGGTGTGTGTGTGTGTGTAGTATCCTGCGTTGTATTTGTGCCCTGTCTGAGGGATATTCCTGCCATGCACCCAGTGATTTTGGGTGGGCTCTGGACAAACTGTTAAATTCATACTGCAGTTATCAAGAGACCACTGTATCATATCGAAACGGAATCCCCAGAAAACCCTTTTAAAGAAAGATAAAAAGTAAAAACGGTTTAAGAAAATCAATATGGCATTTGTTTTTCGTACTTAGGTAGACCAGAGTCTATTATACACACCTAACCAGAAATGCATAAAAAGCTAATAACCCAGACCCATAACCTGCTTGTCCTGGTTGCCTGGGCTACTGACTTGTCCACCTCTGACAACAGTTTGTATGGACTTTTGCCTCATAAGCCCTGACACAGAAGGTCTCTGTGGTACGCTAACAGCATTTCGCACTTTTCAGCTGTCTGAGGTCTACATAATTAATCAGAGACTCTTCGACTGTTACGGTTAGATATCATTTTTATTCCTAAATAGACATCTTTTTTTTTAAATGTCTCTGTAAATAATTAAAAGTGAAAGGTCAGACAAAGGCTGCGGCGTGAAGACTTATATTAGCGTAACGCTCTTTCGAGCGAAAGCGCCGGACATCTGTGTCAGAATCCGCAGCCTGCTGTTTGCCGCTCGACACCTGTGACCCGCTACATGTTCCTGTGTTTTTTTTTCTAGAGGCACATCATTTACAGGCTCTCTTGGGACTGACAGAGTCTACCCCATCACTGTCACCAGCGCTGTCTCCTTTGGCTCAGAGTACACTTTCTCAATTGTCTTGCAGGATGAAACACTTCCAGGTTCCACAACCTCACTTTTTTTTTCTTCACAAGAACATCTTAACACTTTCTCTCGTCTCAGACAGACAATTAAAGAGTGACCTGTCAGGTAGAAAAATGACTAATCCCCAGAACTAAACGTCTCTCACTACTTTTTTTCTCGTCACCAGCCTTCACCATAATTACAACAGAGGTTCTCTCCATGCTTGAACTTCAGGATATTTTACAGTGGATGCTTTGGTGAAGTTGAACTGTCTTATGCGTACATGTGCTGGATTTCATTTTCGCAAATTGCAATAAGGCTCTCGTAAAAAAAAAAAAAAAAAAGCACTAAACTCTTTTGTATGCTTTTGGGGTGATGCTACAAATCTTCTGTACTTTTAGCATCCATATGCTGTGAAGATGCATGAATAGCGGTAAAGGTTTATTTATTTATTTAAAAAAGAGGGTCTATCAGTGGTACCATAATTATGTACCATAATTACAGTTTACACAATTTCCAGGCAGAAGGTACATGGTATTTACATACAGTGCAACACCTTGGTTCTAAAAGCAAACCAGAAAAATAAATGCTGTAAAATGTCTGACACCAGGCTCGGGGCAATTTATGATGCCATCAAGAAATTCTCATCAATTACTGTTTCGTTTAAACTGCCACTGAGAGAGAGAGAGAGAGAGAGAGAGAAAGAATTTATTTCTGCTCAAAGAAAGTTGAAGCACATTAGCAATGCAATTGTGACGGTATTGAATCTAAAGTTTTATTTTGTTTGATGAAAAGAAATGAAATTGGTATTGTCTAGGGGAACATGACGCGCCGTATTTCACGCAGTTCTTCACAAACAATCCCAACGGGCAAATTGTAAAGGTAGCTCTTCAAAATCAAGCCAAAATAAGATGAAATATTATTACTTATAAAAATACACTTGCTAGTACTGAGTAGTTTCAAGTACCAGAAAAGTACAGTACAAGTACAGACGAGCCTATGCATAGGCTGGTTATGGCGCCATAATGATATAGGGTTTGTTTAGTTGGCATTTCATGGGAACCCTGGTACATCTATAAAAGTCTTTGGCCTTTTCCCAGCAGCACAATGCACCACCACACAAGTCTAGAGACAACAATGTATGATTAAAGGGACACAAATCTGAGTTTGAGGTTTTGTCATTCCCACCTAAATCACCAGATTTCAGCATTAGGGAACACATCTGGGATGCCATGCAATGTGCTGTGGCTTACAGAATATTTCCACAAGCGCATGTCTGTATCCTGTGGGGGACTTACCAAGTATTACACTGGTGTGGTGTACCAGTTTTTTTCTGGTATTTCAGTGTAGTCTTGATGTACACTGGCTGATACACTGATATGGAACGAATGAAATGAAAGTGAACTATTTTGCCTTACTGTTTTTGCACACAGAAGAAATGTGACCTCCGCATTTAACTCATCCGTGCAGTGAAACACACACACACCCACCAGTGAACACTAGGGGGCAGTGAACACACTTGCCCGGAGCGGGGGGCAGCCCCAAGCCACGGCGCCCGGGGAGCAGTTAGGGGAGTTAGATGCCTTGCTCAAGGACACCTCGGTCGTGCCTTGCCCTGGGTGGGGATCGAACCCGTGGGCCTTCCGGTCACGAGACCGGTTCCCTAACCACTAGGCCACGGCTGCCCCCCCCATGTATATTTAAACAAGCATTTAATTAAACACATTTGTTACATGTGACCAAAAAACAGAGCATTATGCTCTAAACATTACTCTATTTCAGTGATTTTTCACTTTCGTACTGCAAATATGCTGTCAATGACCGTCTGGTAATCACATTCATTTAAGTTATATAGAAAAAAACGTTGTCAAAATGTATTTGTACTGATATGGAATGCTATTAAATATGTAGTCCTGCTGTGTGAGGCCAGTCAGGCTGTCAGACTCATCTTCAGTTACCAAGTACCCTACCCTGGTCATGTCACAGTGGATGCTAGGAACACCAGGTCTGACACGTGGGTCCACTGCAAAACGCCATGCGCATATATAAACACGATCTAGAGTGATTCACCTACTGGTATCATCTTGCGAGGTGGAAAGAAATGGGGAAAAACCCACACAGACATATTGAGACCATGAGAACCAAAGCGATGACATTGGAGTAACACCACCCACTGTGTCTTCATGCCACCGTAGCAGGTTAGATTTATTAAATTAAATTATCACAATTAACAGTGCCAGATATCAAAAAACACATTGATGCTTTTTAATTATCAGATGTTAAGTCTGTAAACACCAATGAGATGTTAATATAAAGCTATATAATCATTAGAGTTTATAAATGTTAATAATGATAATAAATGGTTCTTTAAGAAGTATGGTTCTTATAAACCCAACATCACATATACATTGTTTTACATTTACGGCATTTGGCAGACGCTCTTATCCAGAGCGACTAACAAGGTTATTAGTATTATAGGTAGGCCAACATAGTGTTAGGATTCTTGCCCAAGGACCCTTATTGGTGTAGCACAGACTGGCTGCCCAGATCGGGAATCAAACCCAGGTCTCTCACATGGGAGCCCAGTGATGTCACCACTGTACCACACCAACCCCATTATACCCAATCATAGTTCCTATGCAGATGTACACTGAAGTTCTCGAAAAACTGGCTAATCAGTCTCTATCAAGTCCTCTATACCAAAATATTCTGTAGGCAATGAACACCATATTTTCTGCAAAACGCTCCACAATTAATTTACATTTAGAGCATTTAGCAGACACCCTTATCTAGAGCAACTTACAAGGTTACTGGTATTACAGGTAGGCCTACGTAGTGTTAGGAGTCTTGCACAAGGACCCTTATTGGTGTAGTACAGACTGGCTGCTCAGACCAGGAATCAAACCCAGGTCTCTCACATGGGAGCCAATGATGATACCACACCAACCAGTTGAATATTCCAGAGCCTATCATGGGCACAGACTCACCCAAACTGGACACCTGTAGATGTGTTGTTCATTCCGAGATGTTTTTCCGCTCACTGCGGTTGTAAAAAGTGAGTATTTGAGTAATTATAGACTTCCTGTCAGCTCGGACCAGTCTGTGATTCTCCTCTGTGATTCTCCTCTCTCATCAAGGAGGTGTTACAGCTTGAAGACCCTCAGCTCACAGGATGTTCTTTTGCACCGTTCTGTGTAAACTCTAGAGACTCCAGTGTGTGAAAATCCCAGGAATAAAAAGCCTAATATCTATGCCACAATCAAAGTCACAGAGCTCAAATTTTTTTTTCCATTCTATTCTGCGATGTGATCATTACCTGACGCTCTTGACCTGTATTTGTATAATTATATCCAGCTGCTACAGGATTGGCTGATTAGATAACTGGATAACTGCACAGGTGTTCCTAATAAAGTGGATGGTGAGTGTACGCCAGAATTGTGATGGTTTAATTTAGCTCTACTAAATCTACCGCTACTTACCATTCACTGAAGAATAGTCAAGCAATCTATGAGCCTACTAATCAGCGAATCATTATTAAATATACAAGAATGAGAACCAAGCATGATAATCAAATCACAGTACAGGTTAAAGGCAAGGCTGTGATTTGCATGACGTTCATTTTTAGTCAAGATTAGCAAAGCAAATAGACTGAAGTGTCAAAAAATAAATTGATACACCAGACTTATACATGGTAGCTCCCCCACAGGGCATAGAAATATTCTGTAGAGGATGAACACCATACTTCCTGCAGAACGCTTCACAATTCGGGTATATGGGTCAGCCATAGCCTAGCGGTTAGGGAACTGGTCTTGTGACCGGATGGTTCCAGGTTCGATCCCTGCCAAGGGCAAGACACAACTGAGGTGCCCTTGAGCAAGGCACCTAACTCCCCCAACTGCTCCCTGGGCACCGTGGTTTGAGGTTGACCCCCGCTCCTGGCAAGTGTGTTCACTGCCCCTAGTGTTCACTGCTGTGTGTGTGTGTTTCACTGCACAGATGGGTTAAATGCAGAGGTCACGTTCCTCTGTGTGCAAGCACAGTAGGCAAGTATTTCACTTTCACTTCCACATATTCCAAGTTGTAGAGGTTTTATGTTCACCCATCACGTTCCATGGCATCCCAGATGTGTTCGGCAATGTAGAGACCTGGTGACTTAGGTGCAAATGGTGGTGTCCGGTTAGAAGAGGCCAAACCCATCAGAATGAATGCAGGACATGAACGGGTCTGACCTATTGACGTTTGTAGACGTATCAGGGGTTCTATGGAATGCAAGCTAAACAAATCCCACAACATTCGCAATGTCTCTTCTTACCAATGTATGCTTAACTGACCCCAACATCACACACCAGCCTTGATAAATTCTCATTTCTGATTGGTCAAAGGAGCAGCAGCTTTATAGCATTAGTGGTTCCAGCAGCAAGGCGAATTACTTACTTACAAATTAATATTAATAAATGTGCTCCTTTTGCTTTATTGTTTCTATGGTAACAGTTCGTTCACAGGGGGACACGCCACTTAATCTAAGCCTAATTATAAATGAACTGAAAATGTTTTGTCATTTAATCATTGGTATGGTGAAGTATTCTATAAGGAGATATTTATTTAATGGAAGGAGTCTTGGCTGTTAGCGCTTTGTAATTGTCAGTAAGTTCTCGACGAGGAAAAGCCTTCAGGACTGAGAAGGTTGAGCTTTGTGGTTTTGAGAGAAAGGAAAGCAGAGATACATTTTTTTTTTTTTTGGAGGTGTTCTGCAACATTAGACGTAACTATAAATGGATAAAACACCACCCAATCCCATTTCCTCTAATGCCACACCCTGCTGTGTTTTGTTCCTCATATTTTAAATTCATATTACAGCACGTCTTCCTTCCATAATTCTTTTTTCATGACATCGTCATTGATCCTTCTTCCTTACCTACCCAGCCATCACCATCACCTTGCCTTTATTCGCTTCACTGCTTTTGATGGAGGGGTGAAAGATTTGATTCTTCGCAGCCGCCGATTAAAAAGTCATGAATGCTCTTACAGCTATTGTCGAGGCCTACTTTCTCACCCCACTGTGGGTTGGATTGTCTGAAAATAGCCTTTGTTGTTCAGAGACAACAGGCCAGTAGATGAGAGGAAGAGGGGGGGTTGTGGCAGGGCAGTGGTGTGTACAATCCCCTGCACTCTTACCCGTTCTCCCCTGAGCAAGCCTTAATTGAAATATCCACAGCCAGTGGACTTCGCTGGAGCTGCTGCTAAGCATGGGGAGTTAGACATCATAGTCTTTAAACATTCAGCACCTCTCCTCGCCTCACTCTCTCTCTCTCTCTCTCCCTCACTCACACACACACACGGACACACGCATACACACACACATACACCGACCAGGTGCCTACAGAGAGACAGGCAATGCAACATCCATGCAAAAAAGAGGTGTGCAGGGTCACGACTCGCCACAAGCCGTCCAAACACACATGTAGACACAACATTCCAACACCCCGCACAAGGACAAGGGAAACACAGAGCAGACTATGGTAAACACAGCAACTCCTCTACAGGCTGGGAGATAAGACACGGGTTTGAATGGTCTCTGTGAGTTCAGGGATAATAGGTAAAGAGAGACACTGTGGCAGTATGCAAAGCACACTTAATCACTTGCAGGACGTGGTATGAATGTAGACGTAGCCACGTAACGAGCTGGAGTCTTGGAACGGCTGAGCTTCCGCGGGTCACACACGCTGCGAGGTATCGAAAGAAAATCAATAACTCTTACAAATACTGACCACACGTCTGCCCTAACAGTTTTATCAATTTTATTTAAGCTGTACACAGCGATACAGGGCTCCTTCATGTCCAACTGGAATATCTGAAAGGGTCCAATAAAAAACAAAAAACTTTTATGGGAAGCAGAAGGAAGAAAAGGTAAACACTTCATGTGCCTAGAGCTGTTGTCTTTGCTTTTCTCACAACATGACAAAGCTCAAGGCCAAGATGAGATGAGGAGGAGGATGAAGCCTCTTGAGCCTGAAAGTGAAACAGTACAAGAGATTGTGCATTTGTA
>JAOVVF010000025.1:18102213-18119207 GCA_028565595.1 Duopalatinus emarginatus
CTCCACATCATTGCATTCAGTTTTTATTCACAATTTGTTTAGTGTCCCAACTTTTTTGGAATCCGGTTTGTATGTATGAAGAGAATGGATGTGTCCTTGATGGCCTGCTCTGCTGTGGGGACACAATATAAGTCGTCCAAACAGAAATATCCTCTTCCTTGCAAGAGACATCTCTCCTGATAGCCAGACGCAGGATATTATTGTATCCGGCTCCTAGCTTGGATACATCTAAAACATACCAGTAGTGCAATTAGGGTGATTAGAACAAATTCAGCACACACAAATCGAACAACAGCCATCAGTCTTCTTCTTGAACAAGTAAAACATTACACAAGTTCCCATTATGATTACTGACTCTGTCTAGATTTCCCAGGTGTCAGGTGTCAGGGGGTGGGGGTTGTCATTCCCTAATCACACCCGACATTAACATGCATCCTGGGTGCACTTCATAACCGGCTCCATGAGAGTCCTGCAGCATGGCTTGGTTAACATCAAGAAAGAGACCATTGTATGAAGGGAAAACTGACTCCAGACTCTAGTGTTGCCTGTTAATAGAATCCATAGGTATGCTGAGTGGCTAGACAGTAGAGGATGTGAAATGCTCTGAGCTGCTCAACCACATGAACGGCAAAGAGAAGGTGGGAGACGTGGAATACGCTGTTAATGTGGGAGTTTTGTAGCAGAGAAAACAGTCAACGAAAAATACACTTACTGTGTTAGAAAAATGTACTTACTATGGTGGAAGAGATTCCAGTTTATCCAAGATACCAAGTGCTACACCAGTTTCTAGGGCAGGATTCCTAAATCTCCAACAAACTGAGGGTAAGCATAAATGTGTACAAGCCAATGTGATGGGATGGAGAATGATGGAGTTGATGAAGTTGTTTCTGACTACGTTGATGTCACAGCACACGCGTGCCTCTTGTGGTTTTGCGTGTGTTATAAATATCTCTGGACTTACTTGATCATGACTGCTGCCTTAGGTGTTACTCCGTAGTGCAAACTGTAATGGTGGTTGGTGTGGTACAGTGGTAACATCATTGACTGCAATGTGAGAGACCTGGGTTCGATTCCCGGTCTGGGCAGCCAGTCTGTGCTACACCAGTAAGAGTCCTTGGGCAAGACTCCTAACACTATGTTGGCCTACCTGTAATACCAGTAACCTTGTACGTCGCTCTGGATAAGAGCGTCTGCCAAATGCCGTAAATTAAAAAAAATGTGTAATTTCACATTTTATAATTTGACCTCCGCATTTAACCCACCCATGCAGTGAAACACACACACTAATAAACGCACACACTAATGGCCAGTGAACACACGCCCAGAGAGGTGGACAACCCTTATCCACGGCACCCGGTGAGCAGCGGGTTAGGCGTCACGCTAAGACGCATTTCAGACATGTCTTGTCGGTACAGGAGATCGCACCGGCAACCTTCCAGTCACCAGTCAAGACCGGTTCCCTAACCTGGAGCCATGGTGAGCCATCTGTCCACACACATCTGTGTATTTTTCATTTTGACAAAAACTTGCCAACTATCATAACCCAGCTGGCGAATACTGAATATGAATAAATAAATAAAGATTTGGCCATTTTCGTGTTTCCGGTTCTCTATTACACAATACACAGCTCAATGTCGTTCTTAAGGTTTCTTACATAACAGTTTATGAAAAGCTGTTACCAGGAGGGGTGAAAACTATTTCAAAAATATCCATATACATGTGAATGGAGCCTAAGATTATCAAACCGGAATGAGAAAAGAAAACAGTCAGGTTTATGTAAACATGTGAGTAATTAAATCCACGGGGTAATGAGGGCATTCGCTGCTGGAGTTAAAATCACCATCAAACTCTAATTAAATGAAATTACAGGAAATAATAACCAAAATGAAGTCAACCACAGACATTGCTTCAAGATGTGCAGTGAGCTTTAATTAAGGTACCTCGTAATCCATCTTGGCTGCAAGACCTAAGAAAACAACTGCAAAGCGACTTACAGACTGGAGCTATGCCATTCTATGTACACCGAGTCCTGCCGTTAAACAAGCTGGCTATTAAAACACTGCCCATTCCAGGTGCTCTCGAATTAGCCTGTAGGTAGTATTAACTCTGGTCATTTATTTTTTATGGCCTTGGCTGGCATGTACTTCATCTCCTTCACTGACCATGTTCCAAACAGAGACACACACACACACACACACACACACACACCCATATTTGTCTTGTTATCCTTATGAGAACCCTCTACTGACAATTATTATTGATCCTTATATATATATCATATATCATCATTGTAGGGATGCCACAGAGATATAAAAACTACACAGTGCAGCTCAAACTGTTGCCTTAACTGGCGCCAAATGATAAAACAACATAGATTTAGAGTGGAGGCAAAAAAGCCTGTGACTGTTTAATGTGGCTTGGAGTGGTGGTGGCATCTGGTCCACACTTCTAGTCCAGCTGCCTGGGAAAAAGCTTGGCCATGACTCATAATGACTGAGGACACACTGAAAGGGCCACATGCACATCCTGCTGGGATCAGCCAACCTGCAAATGGACCAAATCAAAATCAGAAATGTCAAAAACCTTGTTATTATCACAGTGAGGCAACAGGACAGAGGATGGAAGCTCTGCGTGTCCTTCTGGAAACCATGGCAACCCTCTTCTGACTACTTCTGCCTATTTGGCTACTGTGAGCCATAAAACAACAACAACATCATCAGTCAGTAGAAAAAATATGCACCGCCTTTAACCAGTACAGCCAGAATGTTGACCACCTGCTAGCTGTATCGCATTCAAATTCTAACACATTTTTTATGAATACATAGAAAAGGCCAAAAATTATGTCACAGGCATAATTGCCTTCAAAAAAAGTGCATCTGCACTTTTAATTAAAACTATGAATATATCCAAGCCTTGTGTCACTCATGGTAAATGTATGCAAGCAATGTGCAGACAGACTATTCAACAATGGCTCACTAAATACGTCTATTTGCGGGAGTCTGGCAGGACGCCATTCGCCACAAACCAAAATGACTGTTTGTCCTGATGTTGCATATTCCAAAACCTGCAGTCAGAAAGTCCCTGGCAGGGCTTTAGTGGTTTTCCTTTCAGCCTACACAAAACAGGGATCTGGAGGACCGCGGTCTCTGAAAGGGTTCAGCGAGGCAGCACTAACAGGAACTGCTTTGCCACAGGGCCTGATGGTGGGGGGTCCAGTCAGCAATGGTGTCAAGTCAACACACTGATGACTGATTTATACTTCTGCGTTGCTGTGCGCACACCTTTTTAGCATCGCTACAAACAGAAAAGGATTACGAGTAAGCATAGCTTATAGAGGTATGCAGGGCAGATGTGTACACCTCTAAAACACATTGGGAGAGTCTGTCTGGATGTGTTTGAGGCAGCTGCTGTTTTCTGTAAGTGTGTATTCTGTACTGTTGGTGATGGGGTCTGAAACATGTCTGTTTATTTTCCCAGACCTAATTCATTCATTCATTCGTTTATTCATATTCATATTCATATTCTGCTTTATTCTAAATCAGAGTGAGGAAGAGTCCCATCAGAGAAAATCTGGGAAACACTAGGAGTGAGGCAGGAAATCAGAGGAAACCCACCCGGACAGAAAGAGACCACGCAAAATTCTGTAATTTTAGCTCTGAATCAACCCTGGAACTGTGAGGCAATCGTGCCACCCACGCTTGACTATACCAGCAGTTATTTCTGTTTCTACCCACCTGCAAAGTTTTCTAACAAACTCAGGCAATGTAAGCCGTCTTTCAGGATAATATTTCAACAAATTATCCTTTTAAACACAACTCCTGGACATGCTCATATTTACCCAGACACAGGAGAGAATAACGGCGATGCTTTTTACCTAAACACCAATATAAAACTAGGCAATGTTATCAATTATCCAAAAATGACCCATTTCAGGTGATACTGAGTGATACAACCCTTACAAATGAGACTCATTCTTCCATATTTGTCATGAAAATGGGGCACTGCTTTTCTAAAAAAAAAAAAAAATTCTGCTCAAATCCCCCACTTTAATAGAGTCCAGAGAGACACTGAGGTCAGTAGAGGGAGGAACAGTGTGCCAGATGTTTTCAGTAAGCTGTTCTCGCTGCCACGCCACTTCTCCTTTCCTTCTCTACAGGTGGAGACCCAGGCACACGAAGCCCTGAAGTCTAATAGAGTCTATATGTAGAGAGGGGGCTATTAGTAGCACCATCTGCTCTCAGAAGATTGTCTCCACACGTGCTCTCCTACAGCCAGCAGTATACATCTTAGGGCTGGGGTACAACGGTATTTCGTTATACGGCAGTATTGAAAAAATGGTGATGGTATTGAAAAATGGTGGGGGTATTTTTAAAAAAATGTGACACACCAAATTTCTGCTTTATATCTACATTGAACACCAGGACTTCAAGATCCATACTTGACTCGTGTGAGTGTGCACATGACAAAAATGGCACCTTAGTTTGCGCACGCTGCTTAACGTTCACGACGGACGATTTTAAGGGAGCTTGTGCTAAACTGACCTGGGGTATTTCTCTGAACTGCCCCCCATCATTTCTGAGAATAGGAAGCATCATGTATAAATACCTATACCTTTCTATTCCGTTCACGTGCTGTGTGTGTGGTTGTGTGAGACAGAAAGACAAACAGGTCACACTCTTGGTGTTTGTAATACAGCAGGTAATATTGTTAACCTTGTTCGTAACTTACTCAAGTCTGACTAAATAATCTGCTCTTCTTTATTAAACGATAGTGCAGATTTATTCCTACTGTTTTGAGTGAAGGTCATGATCACACTGCACTCTCACTTAGGACCTGTTTTTATTTTTCTGTTTTGTGTGGACATGTGATCAGAAAAACACTGGTTTATAATTAGGCCTGGTTCTAATTAGGCCTGGACAATAATTTGATATCGGTATTTACCGGAATAAGAAATGTTTTGATAAAATTTTTCAGTATTTCAATATGTAGTATTTATAGCATCTGTCACTAACATGCGTTTATTACAGGGCACTGACGTCAGTTCACTACAGTTTGGCCTCCATAGCCTGGTTACATCAGTGTGTGGTGACGTAATCACAGACATGCAGCCAGATAGGCTAAGCTAGGCTAGGCTAGGTTAGGCTCAACTCGGCTCGGCTCCAGCGCGGGACATTTTAGATGCAAAATGAGTGCCCCTGACAATGATACGAAAGTGACTGAACAAGCTTCCACAAGTGCTAAAGCAGAAGACATGGTTAATAAGAGAATTACGCGTTGTTAAGTAATGAATGATGCGTCGCTAAGTAACGAGTGATGCGTTGCCAGTAAGCGGTAAGGTTTATGCACACAAACCGCTAGTTGTTTTGTATTTATGTTTATACAAAACGAGAAATGAATTATATGAAAACTATTGATTATTTTTAGATATCATTTGCCCTGCAGCCTGTTTGAGAAATGTGAAATATGCAGATTAAAGCAAATTGCACATTTGTATGCAAATTGTATAAAAGCAATAGAACACGCAAAGTCGTGTGTTATTATGAATTCTTTATCCTGGCTGAAGCACTTTTTAATTTAAGTTTTTATCTGTTTAATTGTTTACCAAATAATAAGAAACTCTGCCTCTGTTGTAATTTAAAGTTAATTTAAAGTTATTTATATTGATAAAGTCTAGATTTAGGTTTGTTTATTTGACAGGGTTGTCACGTTCCTTTTAAGTATATGAAGGCTTTTTACGTGATTTATCCTGGCTGATGCTATATGCAAATAAAAGGTGAACATTGATTTATTTAGGCAATTTTTATAAATTTTATTTTTAAGAATTTTACAGTTTTTGTAGGAGGAGGTTTCAAAGGCTTCAGTTTAATTTTTAGACATTAGTAGGTACAGACTTATATTGTAGGGATTCTGTAGGGATGCAGTTTTTCTGAAGCCTTCAAATTATTTATATCTATATCGGTATCATATCGTATCGACTAAAATTAAGGAATATGTCGCACTATAAATTTTGGCCATATCATCCAGCACTAGTTATAATAATGTATAAATGTTATATATTTATATGTATAAATGTGTCATTAAAAGGTGTTTTGCTTTAAAATATGTATTATAATTTAGATAATAAGTATATAATAAGTAAAGTCTGGCGGTAATACCGTCAATACCACCCAACTCTGATACCTCTAAACCCACTGACATGAAATGGTATCATCTCTTACCCTAATAAGCTACTTACGCAGTGCTTGCTGTACCCCCTTCTCCTTAAGATCCTTGTAATTGGATCCAAGACTGGGAAGTATCCAGGAGATATCTCCTCTAGCTCTTTCCCTCTCTCCATCTTTTCTGCTAATGTACCATGGCTCTAAGCACTCTAAGCATGGCCACAACTGAAGGCCACTAAGGACAGTCTGTTAGTTATATAGACAGAATGAGTTTAATTGCTGCATGGATTACTATAATCATTGGGGATCTTTCATTTGAAAGAGCTGTTGACCAGACTGGTTTAAACAACAAAAATGCACGCATGCATTCAAGCACTTTTCAGGACTGTCTTTTAAACCATATATCAGCAAGAAACATGGCTCTTAAACAAGGCTCTCTATCAAATGTCAGTGAAAATGGGGGCTGTCGAAGTTAACGCGATAATAATGCATTAACGCGATATACATGTATATACAGAGGGATTTATGAAGCGGTTTCCTTTCCAAACATTATAAATTCCCTGTCATCCAAATGTTAGTTTTCTGTCTGGTACTGGGCATATGGAGATGACACTGTACAAACAAAGACGTCTCTTTAGCAATACAAAAAATCTTTGGTATTTTAAGCAGTGATGTGATATGGTCCATGATCAAAAATCCTAATGTTAAATAACACTGTGAGATGTTCATAGATCAAGGCATTTGCAAGTACAATAAGATCACGTCTCAGTGACACTCGGCTCGGTTCATTGTAGAAGACGTTCCAACAGACGCCCATGTCTGATGCTGAATTTACCAACATTGATACATCTGTTATGTAGTACTGTGTGTACCAAAGAGCATACAGGATATAATGTAATGGGTCAGTGACAGCAGCCTGGGTATATAATACATATGCATCAATGTTACAACTCTTTACTGTACTTTACAGGAAGTATCAGATGATTTTCCTTATAAGTACACCAGATGACCAAAACATTATAGTCTGGTCATTTCATCACAACAAGTGATCACAACATGTGATGTTGACCTGATGTGTTTCGAATAAATCTTGGTTTAAGTTCTGGTGTTGTACTTTGTAATATGCTGTCAGAATTGACTTCCCGCATTATGAAACTTAATAATTAGAAGAATCAGTTAAACTGTGACTGGTTTCTTCTGTCCCTGTTTCACCATCCTCTTCACAGTGTGGACAGAAAACTTTTTCATGTGAAACTTTTTGTTAGGGCACTAAAAATAAATAAGGGTGTTTTATTCTGTGCATTTTTATATCCATTACCCAATTCATTCAAGTAAACAACCATCTGTCTATTCTTCAGTTTTTTTTCCCCCACATGGTAATAAACAACAAAGGGATTTTAGACGTGTGCAATAATATATTCAGCATTTCAAATTTGTTTAGGATTATTTTAAATATCCCTTTTGGCACATACTTTAGAGAAAGTACTTCTGAGTACATTCATAAAGTACCCCAGCTCTTAGCAGCAGGACTAAGATATAGTGGTGTTTTCCCTACCTGTTTTCTGTTCTGTTGATGGTTTAATTGTGTTTACCTGTGTGTAGTTAACCCTGCTTTCTGTTAGCACATTTAAACCCTGCCTTTCTCTGGCAGGGTTTTTTTCTAGTTCTGATCCTGATCCTGTTGCTGATAATCTCGGTCTAAAATACCTGACCACGTGGCAGTTTCTGACTTAAATAATACTTAAATAAGTGTGAATAAATCACTGCACTTTTGTGCACCACAGCCTCGGTGAGTGTCTGTCTGCACTCAACACCTAACAAAGGTAAGTCATTTCCCTAATAGTTTAACCAGAAAATATGAAGTACTGCATGCTGTATTCATTTTATATAATCGTTTTTTGGTATCTGTAATTCTGAAGAGGTTTTCACCCTGTCATTAGTTAATGGCTGTCCTAGAAATTTAGAAATTCAAATGGCTTCCCGAACAGCTTGCTATTCTTTGTGGAATTCCAGTCTGACCTGCCGCCTCCCCTGTTCGTTTCTTCCATTTGCTTGCGGTACGCTTAATCATGACCTATTTTAAGGTGCTACTATATGGAACAATTTATCAGCAGTGGCATACGTTACCTTGTTAAACAAGTCACATTTGTCTCTGTTTTGTTTCCTCTTGTATCTCGCTACCTTTCCGTCTCTATCAATCGACTGTGTTTTAATTACCAGTCAGTGTTCACGCTGAATGACTTTGCACTGAGTAACACCTGAGATTTCCAAAGTTTCCAGAATAGGCTTTAATTCTTTAAACATGAAATGCTAAATTATGCATGTACTGGAATGACTGGGGTAAAGTACAACCTCATTTGCATTTATTCTAAGCTAATTTATATCAATTTATGTGCCTGATGTCAACCAGTTTTGTCTATTTGCCATTTATATACTGGCACAAAAATATGCTAAATGGCCAAAAAGTCTGTGGACACCATGACCATCACACCTATATGTCAGCCTTACCCCAAAATGTTGTCCAACACTGGAAGCACATAATTTAATAGGATCTCTTTATGTTGAATTACAATGTCCCTTCACAGGAAAAACCTGTTCCAGCATGACAATACCCCTGTGCACAAAGCAAGCTCTAAGGTTAGTATGAAGAAATTCAAATGTCCTGCACAGAGCCCTGACCTCAACCCCACTGAACACCTCTGGGATGAACCGGATCTCCGACTGAGTCCCAGACGTCCTTGTCTGACCTCGCTACCTGACCTCACTAATGCACTTGTGGCTGAACAGGCAGTGGTGGATCATTCTGGCTCTGGATCAGAGCTGATCAGAAGGTTGGGGATTTAAGCCTCAATACTGCCAGGTTTTCACAGCTGGGTCCTTAAACCTAACCCCATATAAATCCCCACAGCCACAATTCAAAATCTAGTGGCAAGCCTTATAAGAAGAGTGGAGATTATTATAAGAGCAAAGCAAGACTAAATATGGGATGTTCAACACATGTGGATGTAATGGTCGGGTCTCCACAAACATTTGGCTGTATGGTATATAAGTTGTGAAGCAGTACCAGAGAATAAAGTGCGTAAGAGTGAAAAATATCCATTGTCCTCAGACCACTGACAGGATACATTATAGAATAAAGACTTGTCAAAGCAGCTCTGTCTTCCATACCCTTGGCTGCACCCACACAACCCACACCCTCAAATGGGTTTTCTCATGAGAGCATGATAGCCATTTTCCAATTTTACCTTCATCTTCGATCAGCATGGGCTGTGATTGCAATATGCATTCAATATGCAATCTCTGCATATATACACGCCATTACAGGGTCACAGTGTACCCACCACCAGCCGGAAAGAAGATGAGGAACTCGGACACTGTTTCCTTCTCACTGCTTGTTGTTTCTCCTCACTGACTATTCAATAAGCTTTAATCGTCCCTTGACCCAAAGAAGGGTTTTTGTTTGACCTGTCGTTGCAATCCTGCAAAGGAAAAGGTTTGTGGCAGAGACAAGCGGCTAAATCAGAAAGCAGCCACGGTGCATCACATGGCTTTTGAAAATGCACTACAAGGAGAGTTCAGGCGTGATTGTGATTGAATTGTGCTTGATGACTCTTGACATTTCCATGGAGTTGTTCAATCACACTGCTATTTTTTATGCCTTTGCCTACAGTGCCTATGTACACACACACATATGCACAGTCCATGCTGCATGTGTTCGTATACACAGAAAAGGTAGACAGAATACAAACTGAGGAACGGAAATATATTCGACTCTCAGCTGGTTGCATTTATTGCTTATTTAAAATTTCTTATACATGTCACGAATTCAAAAGTCTATTATGAACTTAAATAGATGATATTTCTGCTCTTCTTAGGTTCGTCTACATACCTGATCTAAAAGATGATAAAGTCCGTGAAAAAAGTAAGATGTTAAAACATGTAATAAAATTAATGCTGAATTAGAAGTGAATAAAAAAATCCTCAGTATGTCTATATTCACATTCTGGTCTCAAACAACAACATTAATGAAAAAAGACAACAAATCTATCAAATTTATTTAAATTCATTTTCTTAATCAGGATTCGTCAGGGTCACGGTTTGTTCGGGGCCCACACAGAAACTGGGCGCAAGGCAAGAATACCCTCTTGGACAGGGTAGTCCATTGCAGGGTACACACACACACACACACACACACACACCTGGGGGCAATTTAGCACATCTAATTTGGCTATGTGTGTTTTTCCGGAAGTGGGAGAAAACCATAATACATGGTAAAAAACCTACACATGAAGAACACTCAACTGTTTTATAAAGTGTATTCTTGAAACCATTTACTCACATGTTCACAGAATAAAAACATATATTTAACAGTACAATAGTATTTTTTTCTCTCATGTAGAAATAACTAGAGATAGACCCGCTCAGATACAATATTGATGTAATTTCACTAATCGGATATTGGACGGACAGGGCTGATACGCTTACCAACCTTTTCCAATCTGCAGCCTATGCTGGACCATGATTCACTGTAAACTAACATAACATGGGAGAAGTCACTGATTCTGATTCCATTCTACATCTTACCATGAACCCACAGCAACTTTAGTCTGTATCTGAGTGTGCCAATAATATTAGCTGTTGGTTTGACTAAAATGATATTTATTTAGAGGTATTTTAGTTTGGAAACAGAAAAATCAGACTACTTGTAATGTGTTTATTTCTCTGCAGTTCTGCACTTTATTTCAAAGATTTAATTTTAAAGCCTTAATGTTGTTTTGTTTTGTTTTGCTGCTGTAATTGCCCTAACACTGAACCTGTTTAGATGACACAGCCAGGCTTATTGTTATTGTTATAGTGTTGAACATACTAAAAATGAGTTTGAGTTTTATTTTTTCAATATTTTAGTAATATAAGAAACACTACAGCTTTTGCTGTTACGTGTGAATATGTGAAGAATAGCATTAATACATTTCTTTAGAATCCATTTAAATTGTATTTGTTTGTATTTTTTGCTTTTCTAATAAGACATGCTATGTGGGCTATTTCAGCCTCATGAAGTAGCCTTAACATTATGTATACATGCATTATGGATACATCCAACATACATTATGTAACCTTATAACATTAAAATAAACATTCCTGTATTATCAGTATTAGTGGTTGGGAATCGGAAACAGATCAGATCTAAAAAAAATGTGGATCACTAGAAATAACCTAGACGATCAGTAGAACATGATTTTAAAAGTACAATGAATTAAACTGTGGCTTTAGCAAAAGTGTATAGACACCTTACAGGCCACCGCAGATGGTTTTAAAGCAGCATTATGTAAGATTTCTGAAAAATAGGTCTCCAACTGTTTAATGAGTGATGCTGAACAACAGCTGACTGATTATTTTACCCATTGATCCTAACCCCAATGACCCAAAGCTTCGCCTCCAAATGATGGGTGATCTAGTGTTACCATTACCCCAGACTATCATGACATCACTTTAGAGCACACTTGGACGTTTAAATATAATTAGAAAGCCAAGGGGCACCGGGGGCACATGTATCAAATGACTGACAAAAAGCAAACCCAAATACAAAAAGTATTTAAATTTATTCATTCATAAATAAATCACCATATAATTTGTACTAGTAAGAAATGAAATCTATTGACTACTGCACCTATAAACTCAGGGAAAATAATGAAAGTAAAAGTGAAATGACTGACCTACTGTGCTTTGTCAGAGGAGTCCCACCGCTCAGGGCAAGTGTGTTTAGTGGCCCCTAGCGTGAGTGGCCCCTGCAAAGAAGGGTTAAATGCATATAGAACCTCTATGCATGTGTTGCATGGGTGATGTTTTCTAGTCCTATTTAAAATGAATTCTCTACATACAGTATATCATAAATGACAACAAAAATCCAGACTCAGCGACAATTTTACCGACTAAATGTCGTAGCTCTAATATGCATTTACACATATCCCCAACACAAATCATGCTCCCGTAATAAACAGCTCGACAAATAACGTCTTGGGTTACTAAGCTGCAACTGATCAAATAAATAGCTACAATTAATCAATTAAAATTACTGCCTAGAGAGAGCCAGATGAACCCATTTGCATATTTGTGTTTTGTGATCTTGCTTATCTGAGCTCCCAGCAGAATGTACACACCGACTGCACGCTTGCTGAGGAGAGGAAAAGCCTTTTAATGTTGATTACCAGAGGACTACAGAATGCTGCTTACAAAGGCTATCTAATTTCAGGGAGCATGTGTGTGAGTCTATGTAGATTGGTTCAGCTCCATGTACTAAGGAGAGAAAATTGCTTATAATGCTTGTAGAGAATCTCGGGATCACTAAGTGAAGCATGTTCTGAGACTGCTGCACATGAGGGTGCATGGCAGGGAATTTTTTTCTTTTGCTTTTTTTGGACACTGTGGAAAAGTGAAAAGGCCAGAAAAGACTAATGGCCTTGTTTCTATTCATTAGCGAGAGACAGTATGGTTTATGTCTGTGACTTAAAGACAATCGACTTTTATTTGTAGCCAAACATCAATAAATACACCATCATTTAACAACCGTCTGAATTAATATGCAGTCATAGAGAGAGAGCAATATTTGATAATGGTTATGAATGATGTAAAAGGAAAGCTGTTGATGCATTGTTTTAGCTTCAGTGTACTCGTGCGGCTGACTGATACAGCCGTGGTGTAGGGAAGATGTAAATTAGTTGCTGCGGCTTTTGTCTTATTTTTGCCAGCAGTCATTAAAGCGGCAAGATGTTTCAGGTGTAATTCGTATAAGCGAGAAGAAAAATGGAGCATCCCGTCTTCTTAAATTAGTATAAAGAACACAGAGTAAACCCAGCGATCAATAAGGCTTCAAAGGAGAACCGTTAAAAGCAACGTGACACAAGTCAGTAGACGAGACAAGTCTGGGGTCAACACAGCGATCAGGACGCTACAACAGACTCATCAGTGCTTGTCTGTGTGCTGCGTTCTTATCTCCAGCAGCCTGGCCCGATCTCACGAGCCCATCCTAGTCGATGTCTATATCGCTCGCAAACTACTACTCAGAAGCCTGTTTTTATAAACGTATTCACATTCATTAGACTTGAGTGTTATTCATAACGGCCCTCCTTATATGCAGCCCCACCGTTTCGAGCCTGTCACAGCTATCCTCATCCCGCAAATTAATAACACATGCAATCACTGGAAAAGGTAGCGTCTGTCAAGCAACAACGGCTTTTGATTTCAGAGCTGACCGTAAGCTTTTGCTCCTCAGTAACAGCACAAGCGGTGTATAACTCCGATATAAAAAAAGCTGTTTTAGGGCCTTTGAAATGAGAAATCGTTAATTTGAGTGGGAATTAATTAGCCCCCTTTTTTTAAAATCTCTTTGACTGAGCGCGTTATTCTGCCTCATAACATCTCCACGGCAGGCTCTTAATTGCATGCCATAGTACAGGGTGTGAATGCTGGCTGCTAACAAGCCATTAGCTAATAGGCATACGTGTGCATGTGTGCAAAAATAAGGCCAAATCACATGGGTGTGCTTATCATCCATTATACTGGGAATATGTGCGATGGCCTGAGGTTTGAGGTAAAAATCAAAGAGGCTAATTCAGGCCACGAGCCAGTTTCTCACTGACAAAACTGGAGTACAACTCCGTGACTAAATCATGATAAACTTTTTAGCTTGCATCTGATATGGAAGTTGCAACCCAAGAGCCCGACGCCATCCTCTAAATTCATTACTAATGAATACAATCACTTTTGGGAAGAAGACATCAAATAAAAGGAGCCAAACATGGGGGGGCTAGAACTGCCTCTACTCCTCCATTAAGAATGAAGTCTTAATGAAGTGTTTTATGACCCAACCTCCTTTATGACCCCCCCCTCAGACTACATCGGCATCTTTTGTTCATCCTCAAGCTTTTCATTCTCTCCAGTCTGAGCGCTAGGGCTCCATTAATAAACTAAGCATTCAGAGGAAGGGAAAGATGCTAAAGCTCTCACAACACTGGCATAATTAAAGCTTTTAAAAACCACCACCCTCATGTTTGCATAGGGAAGGCAGCAGTATGTAGTGTGTGCGTGTGTGTTTGTTTCCTGCCATGTGTTCGCCTCTGGTGAGTACAGTGATGGGTTCGCTGAAAGCCAACTGGACAAGAGGCCTTAATGAGGCTGCTGGATCAATAGGCAGGTCAGGGGGAGCCATCAGCTCACCTCACAGCCTGCCCGCATGCTGATAGCTTTCTCTTCAGTAATGAAATGCTAACAAGCCTCAGTGTCCATTAGTGCCGGCGTCATATGTCATCGCATATGTAACAAATCTGTGCCAAGGTACAAAAGGTCTCAGTGCACAAGATATGTTTTCATTTTATGAATGATCAGAAACTGACCCAAAATTCTATTGTTAATGAATGCATTATTTTTCACTGGAGGAAAAAAAACATGTTTTTTTGTTGTGTTAGATAAATCTGTGTTAAAAAGAAAATGAAATATGGATCAAAACATGACAGGGAGTGCTGTTACAGTAAAACAATTTGGTCGGGAAATGTGATTACCATACTCAGGTCTTATTCCGTATTCCTCATATACCACAGCAATTTGATATTGGTATTACATTGGTATTATTATTTGGGCCATTTGAAAGGGCCAGACAGCGAATCTGGCCATGCTCCCAGGGTCAGAGTGAATCACATTACCGTCTCTCCACTGTCAACTAAAGTGACACTGGTTAATCGCAAGCATATGTAAGCTCATGTATTTATAACAGGTCAGACAGATTTCTCCTAGACTGATGCAAAATCAGCCACTGGTTAAAAAGATGAGGATACCCTCCCTGGTTGATTGCTCTTGTGTGGCTAGTTAGCTAGTGGGTGGGATTAGCATGAACAAATTGTTTTTTTTAATGAATAATCATACACCATTGCACACTGATTGGCCATAACATTAATACCAAAAGACAACTGACAGCTGAAGTGAATAACAATGATTATTGGTTACAGTGGTACCTGTCAAAGGGTTGGAATATATTACAGCAAGTAAAGAGTCAGTTATTGTGTTGATGTGTTGGAAGCAAGAAAAAGAAGCAAGAATAACAGACAGTGACAAGGGCCAAGTTATGATGGCTGGAAAAATAGGTCAGATCTCCAAAACAGCAGGTCTTGTGCGGTGTTCCCAGTATACAGTAATTATTACCTACCAATAGAGTTTCGAGAAAGAACAACCAGTGACTTGGAGACAGAAGGATCTGTTGCTGTCATCCTTGTGCAAGATACCACAAAACACCTTCAGAGGTCTTATGGAGTCTATGCCTCAACAGGTCAGAATTTTTTGTTGCAGGTTGTGTTAATGGTGTGGCTGATCTGTGTTGATTCCTGTTATTAATTACTATAATGAAAGCTATAAACAGATGTTCTCTTACCATTTAAAGGTTAAAGAGAAAAAAAAATGCACCAAAATGCAGAAAAAACTGTACTACAAAATCCCCATGCTGCAAGCCTTTAAGGAACACCTTTACTTCTGAGAGCCGACACTGACGAGTCCTTCCGAAAATGTTAAGTAAACTCTCTTCTTAGTGAAAGCTTTGCTATATCAATAATTAGCCTATAATTAATTTTTTTTTTAAATAACACCACATTTTTTGTACTCTATTGGGCAGCAGGTTCACAATACAAGTCTCTGTGAATAACATTTATATGAATGCATTAATTTAAACCTGTGATTTGAACTACAGCTGCTAATACTGTCAAAACATAAACTCATTCAACACATTTAGTCCAATCAGAATAAAAAATTTAAAGAAAAACAAATGTTCCAGTGTAAATCTATGTCTTTTATTCAGGCATCTGTTCTGAGAACATATGTTTTATTCTAGACAACAGATATATTTACCACAGTGTTAATTAACACACAACATCAATTCTTATTGACTAAGACCATATGTTGATGCTGTCATGCCTTATGAGTGCTACTGCTTTCTATACCCAATGGAGCTTTTTATAGGAAATAAAATCAGTTCTTGGAAGTGGTATATAATTTCTGAAAACTAAGTGTACATCTAATTACACGATAAGTATAACTTTACCCATGCTGTGGTTTGTTGACTGTTAATTTTGTTGATGAACACTGAGTGGAAATCTTCATCAACAACCACCTTCCCATGGTAAAAAGTAATTAAAATTTACCCTTCCACTAAAAATACATGCTGAAATGTAATTACATTTCACTCAGGATATAAAAACTAGGTGGAAATGTCAGAGCTCTTTCGCTCACTCATTTTGTAAAGGCGATTATATAAAAGGAATTAATTAACACTCTGTGTGCTATGCACATGGCCGCACTCGGCACTAAGCAAGAGCAAAGCGGGTGCCGTTGTCCTTTCACATGCTGCACAGACTCTGAGATGTGTGTGCATGCTTAGTAGTAACACTGAGTAGTTGGATAAAGATGCCTTGATCTCATTACTTGTTATACAGTATAATAATGTTATTTTGTGATTTTATTTTAAGGGAGAAAATATGCATTTTTATACCCGTCTTGTTAAGCTAATATAATACCAGCTAGCTAAAACTAATATAAATTATAATACCCCGCTACATTTATTGAAATTAATTTACTTTTATTAAGTAACTGCAGCATAGTAAGTGCTCCTTAGAGGAATGCTGTTAAAATAAGCCCAGTTCCATATGAAAGAGTTTCATCATAGCTGGATGGAAATTTCAGCCACTGCAGAATCTTTATGGAGATGGAGAAACGCTTTAGTAATTAAACCTAAAGCCAAAAAGCCAAAACATTTACTTTTGTTTTTATTGAATGAAGAGCTGTAGTTTTATATAT
>JAOVVF010000025.1:18119307-18145382 GCA_028565595.1 Duopalatinus emarginatus
TTAAGTTATTTCTGTTACCATTGTGGGTTTTTCTTTCATTAACCGAGGGGTACCAACAATTTTGTCCACATGTGTAAGCATTTATGCCCCATCTCCACAACCCAATAGTGTTTTTCAATCCGGAACTATAATAAGCTCAATTAAAAAACAGCCATCAGGGTAAATAAGTATACAGAAAAAAATAAAGTTTTGATTGCAAACAGTTTGCAAACTTGACTGAATTTAATGTTCAACATGATGCTAATTCCAACACACTTCCCTGGGGTGATGGTTGCCAGGGTGTGTTACCCTTAATTGTACATCTTTTTAAACTTTAGGACAAACCTTTTACATAGAAACCTACTTGTCTAAAATATCCATGTGGAAAAAAGTATATACACATCATCATCATTATTATTAATATTATAAAAGAAAGATACGATTTGGAAGCATGTTACCTAAATGCAGGAATATAATAACACAAGCAAACATAAGTTCATTTTCACCAGTACTTATACTGTAAATACACATTCCTTTTATAAGTTGAGTGGTGTTCCTTTACCATTCAGAGGGCAGCCAAGCGTTCTTCCACACTTTTCACACTTGTCGTTTGTGAGTACACAGAGGATGTGGCCTGGGTCATGTAGACCTTCATACACTGCACATGGGCGCACGGTGTTTGGAGCAGAAGCCTGGCGAGGTGCCTCCTGAACTTCTCCCCCACGAACACGTAGAGAAACGGATTGAGGCAGCAGTGCGAGTACGCCAAGGCTTCAGTGATCTGCAGCATCAGCTCGATTCTTTTGCTGAGCTCACAGTCTGCGGACAAAATTTCCCTCAGTTCCAGTGCTTTGATGAATGCTGCAATGTTGTATGGCGTCCAACAGCAGAAGAAGACCACCATGACCCCAACAACAAGACGAATGGCCATTCTCTTGGACGTACGAAGGGTCTGAAGCCGCAGTAGTACGCTAACATAGCAAAATCCCACGATAGTCAGTGGAATGAACAAGCCCAAAATATTCATTTTAAAGAATGCTGCACTTCTCATATGATTGTGATTTTCATTTTTTGGATAACCGTTACAAACTTTATGTCTTTTCTCAAGCCCAAGATGTAATAGTTCAGGAAATGATGATGCAATAGCTATAATCCAGATGATTATGCTAGTCAAAATCCCATAAGCCTTTGTTCGTATTCTTAAGGCAAAGACGGCATGGACGATGGCCAGGTATCTGTCGACACTCATCAGGACAATGAAGAAAATGCTGCTGTAAAAGCTGATATAGTACACACTGAGGACCAGAGTGCACATGGCTCCACCAAAAACCCAAGTACCTCTGGCATAGTGAGCCAGGAACGGAAGAGTAAAGATTAGCAGGAGGTCAGCGAGAGCCAGGTTCAGGAGACACACGTCAGTCATGCTTTTCATCTGAGCGCCTCTCAGGATCACCCACAGAACCAGCATGTTGCCCAGGAAGCCCACCACAAAGAACAGGGAGTAGAGGACTAGAAGAAAACGGCTTGCATAGGTTTCATATTCACATGGTTCTGGGCCATTAAAGCCAAATCCATCGTCAGTGGTTGATAGGTTGATGCTGAAAATAAGGATGGGGGAGTTATTGCAGGAGAGCTGTATAGCACATAAGCCTTTAGGTGCATGAAATGCAGGATAACCAGTGGAAGTGAGCACACTGGTGTATAAGATCCCCAGTTTGAGCTGGTCATGCTTAAATTAAAAAATTAAAGTTCTAAACAATAAAATATAGCAGAGACGAAGCTTATCAATTTCAACCAGTAATTTCAGATAGGGTGTATTTTTTTTATTTTTAATTTTTTTTGCAAGTCTGTATATTGCATACACAAGTTCCTGACTGACTTCATATTTAGTGTTTCGATTAAGTTCCTTTTTGTGCCTTTAAATAAATAAAATAACCTGAATGACCCATCTCTGAATATGTTTGACGTTCTATGTATAATTATTGATGAATTCTGACACACGCACAGTAGCTGTTTAGAAGATCAATAACTAATACCTTTTTTAATATAAACTTCATTTTGCTGAAAAAGATTAAAAGCCTATAGATTATTTTAGAGTAGTTATTGAAAAGTTATCTTAGCAGCACATCTCATGTTGATAAATTATTCTTAGTACCACATCCCTTTCAGCAGATTTCATCAGTTCATCGCTTCACGATGAAGCCCGTTTTAATATTAAAATTTAAAAGGTATGTACTTGGGCACACTTTCATAAGCTATGCATGAATCTTTAATTAAGCAAAACACTGGAGAATTGACAGAATTTTATGAGGTGACATTTTATTATCTTTATTATATTTTCTTGAGGTGACCATGTTTTGGTTAAAAAATTTGCATATGGTATACACAGTTCTTCACAACAGTGTTATAAACGCAAATGTGATTACCATGTTAATATTGTTCATTATAAAGAACCTTCTTTAATTGTTCACTTGTTCAAATGCAGTAAACACACTTCCCCAAATGTAAGATGACAAGTGGAAACTTTGTAGAAACATTTCTCAACATCATTCATCAGTATGCTATTACTAAAGACTAGTAATAACGATTTCTTTTCCCCAACTCATTGTGGTTCATTAATAGGTCATCTGTTTGCTTTCAGATGAAGACAAACAGTCCAGATTAATAATAATGTTATGTTTATTGTGAAGGAAAATCTAATAAAAATAAAGTACAGATTTTACTATATGCATGCAGATTATGTATGTTCTCACCTGAATGTTGTGGCCTCCCAAAGACCATTGCTGGTGTTCGACATCATTGCTATTCAGCATGAAACTCTAAACAGTCATGCTTTGGTTAAAGACACAGAAATAACGGAAATAAAAATAAAGACATAAACCAAATTCTTCTTCTAAACACAAAAAAATCTGTTTGTGCACCACCTGTTCTGGTAAATGGTAAATGTCAGATTAAGAAAAACATACACACCCCCCCCAAAAAAAAAACCAACACAAAAAACACCCAACCCACTAAACTGCTCAGCTGCTTAAAAATCAATTTTATAAGTCTTAGCTATGAAGACGAACCAGAGAAGCCAGCAATTAACAAAAAAAACCAAAACAATAGTGATCAGTATATCATAAAGGATTTATATAATAGGTGCAGTTATCTAAGACAACAAATACTTACAACATCCAAAACAAACTTGTCTCTTGCCAGTCGACGTCCAAAGTGAATTGAGATATCGAAGATTAAGGGTCTCCGATTTTGATACTTCTGTTTAAGTGATTAGTATGGAGCTCGGTGGATATGTGTGAGTTTTGCCAGTGCCGTAGTATTTAATCTATTGCCTGCCCTTGCATGCATCAGCACTGAGGATATGGTTTAGTTAATAACCACTGAGCTTACAGTCTTCTCAGGAAAACTTGTGGTAATGAGATATGAGGTAATTTTTTTTTTTTTTTAACAGAATTTCCTCACATTTCCTGTCAAATAAAAAAACAGGGTTAGCATATGAAAAACAAACAGAGCATTGCAATGAGTCTAAAATGTAATTTGATGTTATACTACAGAATTCAGAATTATACAACAGTTCTGAAGATATTGGTTCATTTTATACACTAGCTTTTGCGTAAATTCTGGGTGCAAGGTTTATATTGATGTGCTCATCCTACTGCTCAATATTAATTCTTAATTTACAAATTGCTTTGATATCAGGGAAATAAAGCAGTCTGGGGGTTGTAAAGTCGTATTGTTTATGTAGATCTAAAATGTCTACACACCCCTTTTAAAAGTTGCAATAACCTTGCAGCACAACCATTCGTGATTGAGGCCTAAGGAGTGTTGGTATTTAGAATGAATTACATTCAATCTCATAAGTAATTATAGAGCTGTCATTAATGTAATAATTGTGATAAAGATCTCCTCTTTCAGCCAGATATGACAACGTCTGCAAAGAGCTTACAGAGTATGTGTGGTGATGCATTTCTCAAAAGATATAGATCATGAGTTTAAAAAGAAATAATCAACAAGAAATAATAAAGGAAAGCAAAAACAGGCCATGTCTCCAAAATTCACCAAATAATCATATCATGGAGGCTTTCAAGAGACCTTCAGAAACATTAAAGGAGCTGCAGTGCTAGCTAAAAAGTTCTGATTGCTGTCTGTGTGTGATAACAATCTCTTGTATTTTTCCACATGTCTGAGCATTGAGTTCGTGTGAGCTAGATGAAAAACACGCAAGCTGTAATAAATCACACTTTACTATATGCAGTGGTCTGTTGAGACTTGGTGAAGCATGGTGGTGGAAAACAAAACAAAGAGGGGGAGGGGTGTGTGTGCATGAATAGCTACAGATACCAATCGATTTTTAGTCGGCCACTAAGACAAAAATGAGAAGGGGTTTCAACATTTAGTACGACACTTACTCAAAGCAGACATTCCTTTGTTTATAAGAAGTGGCGTAACCAACATGATGGTCAGATTGCAGACCTGAGGTCTGTAGGGTGACCTGAAGCAGGCTGTGCAGCAGCAAATGCCCTCATTTGACAGGTCTAGAATGCTTTTGCAAGAGTGGTGTAAAAACTAAAAAGTGCACAGTATTAGTTTAGGGGTGTTCACACACTTTGCACACAAATAATACAGGAAAACATGACAATCCTGCACCTAAAACCTGGGTCACATACAGAAATCAGCACGTTCCCTACGTCCACGATAATCTCTCCTATGTTGCTTAAGATCCAATCAGCAATTGACTGACTTAACTACAACTACTGTCACACACAGACCAGCACCTTCCCTACACCAAATTCTGCACGCAACCTCTTCCACTCTTCCTTGTATATTAATATTTTACTTAATATATGCAATTAATGCTAGCTGTAATGCCCCAAATATAAAAACAGATCTTTTCTACAATGCTAAAGCTGTTTTGGCACATTTACATAGCTAAAACCCACATTACAAAAAAGTATATATGAAATATTAAATAAAAGCCAACAACGATAAAGGTGAATGTTAAAACTTGCTCTCCTCCTGACCCCCCATCCCCAACCGTCCTATAGAAAAACATGGCACCTGATTACAGAAACACTTAGTCAGGTAGTATACTTACTTTTCTGCTGCATCTCTGTACTTTCAAAGTTAATTTCAAGAGTTGAGTGGTTCGAAAGAAGAATATTAAATCCTGCCACATGCGGATTTACTTCTTACACCGCTAACCTTATAGCAAAACAAGCACAGCAACGTGTAAACTTGGCAACCCTACCAAACCTTTTGCGTTTTATTTTTACATTAAAAATTAACCCTGGAACTTAACATTGTGATTACTGTTACTTCTTATTAGTATTATTACTATTATTGTTGTAATTATTTCACATAGGTTATTATGTAAATTGTTTGGAAGAGAAAAAAAAATAATGAAGTATGAAATACTCTATTGTACAATATTTTGCCCATTTACATGCAGATTCAAGAAAGGTGAAAAAAAAGGATAGGAATAAGAAATAAAATGTAAAAATAAAACCGTCAGGAATCTGAAATATAACCATAAAATGTAAACATATCAGAGTTTTATTAGTTATAATGTAAAGCGGAACACATGTTTAACCCATCAGTGCAGTGAAACACACACACCAGTGAACACTCGGGGGCAGCCCCAAACCACAGTGCCCGGCGAGCAGTTGGGGGAGTTAGGTGCCTTGCTTAAGGGCACCTCAGTCGTGTCTTGCCCTTCGCGACATTCTGGTCACGAGACCTAACCATTAGGCCATGGCTGATGTGAACATGATGACACAGAAGTCTGCTCCAAAACACCTCATTCACATAGGTTCATTAACTGTGTTCATTAGTGACGTGATGCAGACATATCATATTTACCTAGACTGTCCACATGGCCCATGTTTAAATCCGCCACAGGTTGCAGTCTGCTTTGCTTGGGTCGGCATCACTGATTGTGAAATAATTCCATATCGGTGACATTTTCAGCTCATTAGTGCTGCAACCTGCGCTAAGGCAGTAGGTATCAATGGCTTGTTTGCGATCACGAGTGCGAGAACATGAACACGGTATCGGGCCGATAACTGATACCAATATCAGTATTCATGCATCTCAAAAATTTAACGTTAAGAAATGTATTGATGTATGAAAATTGTAAATGGATTTATTTATTTATGCAAAATGAGGTGTAGTAAGGAATAAGCACCACCACAAGTAAGAACCAAGAGTAAATGTATGAAAATATAAATTAAAATATACTTTTTACCGCTTTTTTACGCCATGCATGCAATTAATAATACATATTAATTATGTTTTTATTGTTTTTTTTTATGCTTGTATGGTTTTACGTATCAGGGTGTAATAAAAAATGATCTAGTCCGTTTAAAGTTTTAAAATTAGGTAAATACCACCATATTTTCTACTGTGTTGTTTTTTTATTTAACAAAAATGAATCCAAACTGGAGAAGCCACGTGTGGAAAAACTAAGTGCGCCTCATGACTCAATAGCTTGTTGAAGCAGCAAGAACGTATAACAATAATAGTCATTTTCTGTATGACTTTATCAGTCTGTCATATTGCCCTGGAGGAATTTTGGCCCACTTTTCTTTACAACGTTGTGGTGCACTTTCACTGAGGTTTGTGGGCATTTGTTTATGCACAGCTCTCTAAAGGTCCCACCACAATGTGTGATTTGGGTTAAGCTGTGGACTTTGACTGGGCTACTGCAACATGGTTTTAGTCTCTTTTTTTTGTTTTTGATTTGCTGTTGTGCTCAAGATTATTGTCCTGTTGCATACCTTAATTTCAGCTAAGCTTTAACTGTTAGATAGATGACCTCATATTTATCTCACATACCTGATGCTCAGCTTATGTGGCTGCTAACCAATCCCAAACAGTTGGTACGAGGTGTTAGTGCTGATATGTTGTGTTTGTTTTTCCAAATATGGCACTGTAAATTAATGGCATTTAATAAATCTTTATCTGTCCAAAGGACATTGTTTTACAAGTCTTGTGGTTTGTACAAATGGCACCAAAACTAAGCCATTGTGCCATGTACATAAAAAGAAGAGGCTTTCTTATGGCAAGGCTTCCAAAGAAGACATACTTGTTCAGTCTTTTTTTTTAACCGTACGTCATAAAGATAGACATGTAAGATGCCTAATGAGGCCTGATGAGTCTCAGATGTAGCTCATGTCTTTTTGCAATTACTCTATTCATTGCAGTTTGACCTTGGACGTCCACTTCTGTGAGGATTGCCAATTGCCAGTTTTTTTTTCGAAAATGCAAACAGAGAATTTGTTATTTTAGCGCCTCTTCTTACTACAAATCCAAAAAAAAAAAGCTTTTGTTTACACGTACATCATTGTGTGTGTACAAATAGCTGGTTAGCTGGTGTGGAAATGTGCAGAAGACTAGCTTTGAGTAAGCCGAATTAAAACAAATAAACACAGCCTTAACTGCAAAATTAAGGGCACAGCAGTATCATAATAATTTTTATAAATCCGGCCAACAGCGTTTCTGCAGGTTTTGCAACGACCTCCTCAAATTTAAAACGCACCTTGCAAAGAAGGCAAAATGAAGCTCAGCAAATATGCCTGTCCACGTAACTGACGACTAAACAGCCATAAAAAGTAATTGAAAGATTGAAAGTTTTGTTGCTGCTCGTGCCGAATCCAACATACCTTTTAAAAAATGGAGAGATACGTCCTGAAAATGGAAGCAGTCTCTGTCAAGCTCACTTACCTCGAGTCTTTAAACAACACATAAATGCAGTTTGTCGAAAGGTCTGTGGAAAGAAAATCTCAACAGAAAGTTGATAAAAGTACTGATAACAGTGACAACAGCCTTCTCAACATTGTGACATGTGAGTAAATTCGAGGAAGTTGAAGACAAAAATCGATAAATTCCCTCCCGGATTGTTGGGCGGCAACCCAAAAACCAAAAACGGTTTCTCTACGATCATTGCTGATAGCTTTCCTCCTTGGCACTGTGTAAACACACACCTTAATGCTGCACAGCAGTAAACTGCAGCATTTATTTATTTATTTTTATTTATTTTTCACAAGGTCCGTAATTATAAATACGTGCAAAAGTCTTAGCTCTGAACATGAACCTGAAAAGACGAACGCTTTCAGAAATGGCCAAACTCGCCACTAGTAGGGCCAATGTGGAGTTATGTTATGGTGGTGCATGTGTACAGTGTGTGCTACAGATGAGCGTGGCTATAACATACAGACCACATGAAACTGGTTTTGAAGTTGGGGAAATCCATTTGTTTGTGAAGTGGCTTTAGAGGGGAGTGGGTCTGGGACACCAGATTTCACTGTCGAGTGTTTTTACAGAGGTCTTGTGGGGTTAATTCAGTGAAACTTAAGAAATCATTGTGAAAAGCTTGCAAGGTGATGTCTGGAGTACAGGTGTAGATGCCTGTAATGCCTGTAACCGCAATTGTTAGGTGCAGGATTCTTGTCCTCTTATTCTGTACTATTTTACTTCACTTTACTATGTAGCCATGCCGGGCTTGTGGTTCAGTGACGTTACTGACTTCTCAGAAAAAAACGGTAATCTCATGGTAATGAGATCTAAGGAAGTACACTCAAGTTATCTGAAGTACTTTCAATTTCCCTTAATTTCATTAGTAAGCAAAGTTTTGACATCACAGCGTCTAATATGTGACGCATAAGATGTGTGTAGGTTCAAGTTATCATGTTCACATCCCCACCCCCGCTTCCTTGCCGGTCTGTTTTGTAGCTTGGGATGGTTTTTATTTCACTTCACACCTTCTTCACATGGCTCTACTTCAGTTTGCACTCCATATTTATTCCGTAAATATCCTCAAGTCTAGTCTACCTCATTAGGTCTACTCTGCCTCTTTAGCCTACTTTTGGTCATATCCTCACACTCTTGATATTAACAGGGAGCTATAGGATTATGGATCTTTATGTGTGGGTGAGCTGTGCTAACCTCTGATTTAATCTGCCATGGGGTTTCAGAGCAGCAGACTCTTACGTATGGGAAATCCAAGGTTCTGTTCTTGGTTTCAACCCTTTCGTGATAAATATCTGACCCGTAGGCTCAATGGTCCGGAAGTATGGCTTCTTAAAGGAAATAAAAGTGAAGTGCACACAGAGGAACTTGACCTTGTGTGTGCATCACAATTGATTCTTGTCTTGTCTGCTCTGTCACTGTTGCTTCTGGCTTCTCATCAAGGATAAATATATAACTGTGCACTTTATATCTGGAGTTTTTATTTGTTTAAAACTGCTGGAAATAAAATGAAATTTAATTGCTGTTTTACTGGTTATCCAAGATTTATCAGTTAAGAAATGCATTGTACTTATTGTTGCCATACATACTACATACTACATACTAAACAACAGATGCCCAAGATTAGGATTTATCCTCCTAAACCAGTAGTTCTGAACCGTTTTCACAGTGCGACCTCTTTTTAGGGTTAAACATATTTTACGACCCCCACCCCATTCAACCCCCTGCCCTCCAACACACATATGATTAAAAGGTATTGCTTTCGAATAATAATTATATAATTAAGTTTACTTGCTCAATGTGATGGCTGGACCTGCATTGAGGCACAAAGACATTCCATGTGTGGATTAGTCGGGCTCAAAAACAGTCACGAATCATCATCTACTGTGTGACGTCTGTTCTACTGGTTAATATTACAAATGAAGCCTTCAGTGCCTTTACGTTAACACTGGTGGCCTTTTGGAGAACAGATTACTGGCCTCTTATCTCCTGCAGTTTACGGTGAAAGAACAGATTTCGATTGTAAAGTCGAGTGTTTTGTCTGCCAGTGGTGTTGCAACTTGGATGGCTTGAGACTTTTTGGCTAGCACTTCACCACAAATCACACAGTGTGGCCGTGCATCATCTTCATGACTCGTCTGTGTAAAAAGACTTTTCTATAGTTTCTGGAGTCAAGCGTTTTTGCACATTACTTTTGTCTCCCTGCTATCTCTTTCACCTTTTAAAAAAGCGATTCATATTAAAGCAGATCTGGATGTGCACACCGTTAACGCACAGGCGTAAATCTGAATCAAACTGAGTTAAAGAGCCCAATACAACAGTGAATGAGTCGGTGTGATACAGTCAAATGGCAAATGTGGATATCACTCTCACGACCCCGTGGGATTATGTCAGGACCCCCAGGTTAAGAACCCCTGTCCCAAACCATTGTAACAAAGTAGTATTGTATGTATATTTATCGCGTATGTTCCTTTTGTAATTCGTTGCAACAATAAGATTTTACACGTTTACTGAAAAGTCAATAATATTAAATAATGTGTATGCATTTAGTGTCTTTTAAAACTTTTTTTTATGTAATCCAAGAAAGACGTGATCAGAGGAAAATGATTATAAATAAAATGTTGCCATTTGGCCTCAGACTTTTCGCTTGTGTATGTGTCTGTCGATGTCAATGTCAACGTCAACATTTCTCCAGAGAGCAAGCCGCGGCTAAAATAAGAACCTTAGGACTAATAAGACCCAGCAATGTGGCGCGCCGTAAACTTTGCAATATGGAGATGGCTTATCTCAGCAGTACAACTGCTATACACGAGCACCTGAAAGGCAAGTAAAGTTTTTAAAACATTATGTGTTTCTGATAGCACTGCTGATGTTATACCAGGCACTATCTGACATTATTATTCATTATTATAACATTACAGCCTGAATTTCTTATTTCATTATTTTCCTTTTCCTACATTGATGCTAAAGTACATTTGGCAGAGATTACCTTAACTATGTATTGTATTAATATTAGGGCTGTCGAAGTTAACGTGTTAATAAACGCATTGACGTGATCTCAAATTATTGCGATTGAAAAAATAGTGCCGTTAACGCAAATTCTAATCTGGCCCTGTGATTCACCCGTAGTTCATGTTGAGGCTTGTCGCGCGCTGCTTCAGTAAGAGTAAGGCTGCGTCCAAAATGACATACTTAGGACATCCGAGAACCTTTCACATACTACCTGTTATGTACTAGGTATTCGGATGCGTAGCATACTAACTAGTATGGGAGTATGGCATTTCGGACGCAGCCTAAGTTTGAGTGATGGTGAAAGATCTGTTAAACGGGAAGTTTAATTTCTTTTGTGTTTCGTATGTTCAGTACTGTCTAGTATGTGAGTGAATAAACTCCCTTACCATTTTCTCTAGTCCCAGCAGTTTTTAACAAGGACTTTTAGCATATATATATATATATATATATATGGTTTTCTGCATTAAATTGTCATAAAATGTGATCTGATCTTCATCTAAGTCAAATGTATTGACAAATACAATTTGTCTAAAATAATGTCTTTATTGACAACATCCATAAAAACCTCAAAGCACTGTAAGCGAAGCCTTGACGTAGGTGTATTCGAAATGGCATACTACTATACTGCATACTACAGTAGTATGTACTGCATACTGCCTACCATCTGTAATATGCAGTACAGTCAGAAAAGTCAACGTACATGTAACATACCACACAGTCATGTCAGTTGCGAGTTCGTTTGAGAGAATTTAAAGGGCCAGAATGTCCAAAACCTTTCTGTTATTGCAATCAGTGTGCGAAGAGGAGGAGGAGGAGGAGGAGATCCTGCTGTTCACTGTTCAAAACAGCTGTAACTGCTTTCTTTATGTAAGTAAAGTAACAGCAACAACCAGTTAACATTTTGACCTGGTAAACGTAACTACAATTTTACCAACATTGTTTAAGATGAAAATGATGATGGAATAATATATGTAAAGTGAAGTAGGCAGAGCCGGTGAGGCCGCGGTACATGTCAGGATACAGTACACCATAAAGATAGCTCCTATGTATAGCAGAACATCTGACTGGCATAGTATGACATCCGGGGACCTCTATGACACTAGAGAGCTCCAAATTGGTCACATATTGCATACTACAAACTACTTTTTGGAAGATTTAGTATGCGAGTACTATGTATATATGTATGTTTGACCTATTAGAAAAATTTAAAAAACTGCATACATGCAGGCATACATATATGATACGGCTGCAAAGTGCATATCTATGGCGTCAGATCAATGTCAAAACTAGGGGGCGCAAAAACACAAGGTAAAAAATATAAACCTGCAAGTTTTAACAGTTCGCATGCATAAATATTCCTCCCGCGAGCGTAAACGTGAAACTCGTATATTTTTCACCTTGTGTTTTGCGCCCCCTAGTTTTGACATTGATCTGACGCCATACATATTTAACATCAATCCAGAGTTGTATACACACGATCGCAGGTATACATACAATAACATGTATAAGCCATGCACTCTATAGTTAGTAAGTATAAAAGGATTGTGTCCTGATATGCAGCGATACTAAAAAAGTGGTATCATGCCATGTCTACTTTAGATGTAAGAAAGACATACTGCTCTGAACAGAAGGTGTGCAATACAAACACGCTTCAATTCCCAAAGCAACACACTGAAGAATATATAAAATTCCAGACAGGCACAAATTTATAAGGATTATTAACATGATTAACGCCACATGAAACAAAGGACCGTAGTGTTAAACGTATGCTAGGTTATGTTGACTAATAATGTTTCATTGCACTGTGAAAACTAATTATCCGTAATTATACTTTACACAGCCTCCCCTGACTTTTATTCTCCTCATACTTCCCTCGCTTAGCCTTCAGGCTGAACAATTATATTTTTCCCACTTGAATGCCCTATGGTGCAAACAGGCAGTGTTTAAGCTCTTCTGGCTGTTCAGACTCTGCAGTATTGTAAATGTGTTGTTCTGGTAGCCTTAAACTTTTAACAAGCTCAGTTTCCCCAATAGTGTTTAACAAGAGTATTCTTCCACAAGTTTCCACCTATTAATGTTTTTATACACTCACTGGCCACTATAACAGGAACACCCATATACCTGCACCATCATGCAATTATTCAGTCAGTCAATCATGTAGCAGCAGTGCAATGCAGATACAGGGCAAGAGCTTCGATTTAAATTCACATCAAACATCAGGGGAAAAAATGTGATCTCAGTAACTGTGGCATGGCTGTTGGTGGTTGACGGGCTGCATTGGGTAATTTAGAAACTTCAGGAATTCCCACTAGTCTGTAGGGTTTACACGGAATGCCAACAAAAGCACAAGACATCCTTTGTGCAGTAGTTTTGCAGGCAAATGCACCTTGTTGATTAGAGATCAGATGTGCACCAGCAAGGCTACAGTAACTGAACAGACCGCTCTTTACAACCGCGGTGAGCAAAAAGCATCTCAGGACACCTCATGTTGAACCTCATATTCGGATCCACTTCTGTTAACCAAGAACAGAATGCTGAGGCTGCATGTGATACAAAGATTCAAAGCTTCAAAGATTCAAAGCTTTATTGTCATATGCACAGTAAGGAAACTAGTTTCCATGTACAATGAAAAATTTCTACATTGCTGCCCACATTGGATGTCAGAGTACAAAAGTATGAAAAGTATAAATAGACAAATAATAAAGATCAAATTAATCATGCAGTAGAAGATGTATAAAATAAAATATAAATGAAAGAAATGAAAGTAAACTATTTTGCCTTACTGTGTTTTTTCACACAGAAGGAATGTGACCTCTGCATTTAACCCATCCATGCAGTGAAACACACACCAGTGAACACTAGGGGGCAGTAAACACACTTGCCCAGGGCAGGGGGCAGCCCTGGGGAGCAGTTAGAAGAGTTAGGTGCCTTGCTCCAGGGCACCTTAGTCATGTCTTGCCCTAGGTGGTGATCGAACCCGCAACCTTCCAGTCACAAGACCGGTTCCCTAACCACTAGGCCACGGCTGCCCCAAAACTACTCAGAAGGTTCACTAAAACTGTTAAAGATTGGAATGACAGTTAAATATTGAAAAAACCCAGTCTGTTTCCAATCTTAAAACTGGTCAGTTTCAGTGAATTGGGTAGCTGCATGAATGGGCAGGAGTACAGGTACAGGAGCTATTGCATATGAATATACTATAGACTAGTCGATGGTAGTATAACAGAATGAGCCTGTACTGTCAGTAAAGACAGGGACTTAACACTCACTCCATTACAGAGTAATCTGTTTTAGATTCCATATCTCTAATAGGAAATAATAGATTAAATTCTGTTGAATTAGGACAACACTTTATCGAAAAGTGGTATTTTACTCAGGTCTGAATTAATTTGCTTTAATTTTATTCATAATTAAATAATTATAGTTTAATTGTATAATTAAGTTTAATAAAATGTACCTGTGCCACATAGAAAGGAAACTCTCACTATACTTTATATATATACTGTGAATCTAACTATGTAAAACTGACGTTTATTTTTTTTTAAGATATAGCAATAATATTAATAAACTAGTCTTAATAATGATGCTGAATGTTCTATTACTCGATTAGCTTTCATCAGCAAATTACAAACCTTGATCATCTAATTAATTAATTAACTCTCAGAATAATCAACAGAAAACTCAATTACTAAACTGTTTGTGTCAGCCTTGCTTAGCTTTTTCATTTTGTTCATCACCAACATTAGCAGACCCTCTACACAAGCAGACAAGTTTCCATGTAAATTTCTACTGTATAATTTCTGATGATTTGGTCCAGTGCTGGAAAGCAGTAGTAATGTAAGTGCTACCCAAACTACTGTTCAAAACTGTGACCAACAACAATTTCTATAACCCTAATCAGCAAGGCAAGAGAAAAAGTATATTTAGACATCTGACTCTTAAATTAGAGTCTTGTGTGTGTGTGTGTGTATGAGTGTGTGTGTCAGCTCTCAGTCCTGAAACCCTGCAGGTCTGAAGCTTGGGGCCTTGACGTCAGGCTCTGGCTCAGATCATGAGATGCTGCACTGATTCAGACTGACGGAAGCGTCCTTTCCCCTCAGCCATGACATATTTGATATGTCTGGAAATCTTCTCTTTTCTCTCCTGTTACTTCTCCCTTTCCCTTCATACACCAGTGACCTTTTGTATGCCATGGTTGTCTAAGTCAAAGTGCATCAGACCGAGATATTGTCTTACAAGATGCTTCAGAAGAAAACAATAAAACTGTTTAGAGGAGGTCTGACCTTACCAGAGGGTAGGAGTGTATAAGACAGTCTTCCTGGTCAGAGTGCTCGATACGCCGGTGGTGAATGTGATGACCAGAACGGAACGGATGGCACGCTCCATCTCGTAGACAGACTATGCTGAATGCTGATGTTCACACTCACAACCCTGACCAAAGAAATCATGCCGAAAATATTAATTCAGCCGAGCTAAAAACAGGACAGTAGCGTTCGTTTCTCTGTGCTCTACAATGACAGGTTACTGCATGTACTTTTTCCAGATAATAATATGTGCTTGACTGTTCGAAAATTGTTCAAAGGTCTGAATAAATTGCGCTCAACATGAGCTGTGCGTCCAGGGTAATTACATGTGAGACAGTTAAAGGTTTGCTCATGTCAAAATCCTTTTCAGTTTGTATTGGATACTCTGTTCTGGGTACGCTGTCTGAAACGGGACGTTTTAACATTACCATCTTTCAAAAATTACCATTTATTACACTGAATCATTCGTAATGCAATGGTAATATGATATTTAAGGACTCAGGCTAATGATAAGTGCTTTACTCCGTACTGACTATATAAGGAAAGTCTGTTCATTATAACTACAATCTTTTTTCTACATCCAAAAACAGTGTAAAATGGTTCACTTGACACTTGAGTAGACTCTCGAGTGTTGTGTACTTTTTCTAGATTACTTCAAAAACCTGCAGCACCAACATTTTTGACCTTTCTATGTAAGTGTATACATTTTGAAACCGGTTTCTGGTTATTCACTATCTTACCTCTCTAGGGTTCAAGTAAGTGACAAACCTGAGCTCTGGAGCAGTGCAATCAATAAAAAGATTTATATTATAAAGTCAGCCAGCAGTTATTAACAGTGCCAGAGGTTTGCTGCTGAATCCAATAAACCGAGATAGCTGTGGCGGTGTATATTAAAAAAAAAAGAGTTCTCCTCTGAACTCCCTCCCTCACTGACCAGAATTGATTTAAATGGCAGACATGGTAAATTTAGCTTGTGTGGCAGCCGAGTCTGGATGCGTTTCATGTCCCGCTTGCAGCGTCATCATGTTAAAGCCTGTCGGGCAATTGCATGCACCTGGGTAGGGTGCAGACAACATTTGTCGTAGTTAAGCATTCCGAGCGCATTTTCGCGTCTGTTGAAACACACTGGATTTTAGTTTTGTGCTTTGAAATGAAAATAAATAGCCAAACATATCTGTTGAGGATCTCTTTTATTCCTGTCAGCCTTCGTTGCTTTGAGAGGTGCAAATTGCCACACACCACAGTTTGCGCATTTAACCTCCCAGTCTTTCACAGCTCCACAAGCTATTATTAAATAATTCAGGGCACAAGCCTATGCCACACGGGAATTAACTTTTTTTTTGAGATTTATACCTCACTGTCATAACAATGGACCTAATTAACTGGTACTAATCTAAAAGTCTAGCAAAGCTGTTAATTTTACAAGGCACTCACAGTCGTGGCCTTGGGGGGGAAAAGTCCATGCATGACTAAAGTCTCTTCACTCTACTGAGTCGCTGTTCGAGCTCATCAATGGCAGCCGAGTAGATGAGGACCCAATATATTTCCTGACTCACAGACATTTCGGTAATGTTTGATTTGCATGAACAAAATATCACCGTTGACCTTCAAGAGCCTTTTCCTGAAATTTCCTGAAATGCCAAATATGAAGTCGCACAGCACATAGAGGTTTCAAATAAAGACTGCCGGAACTAAGAGATTACAGGTGAATCACTGACATATACGCAGTTAGATTGGCAAGGCATTCACACACATATATATTACTAGTGAGGCCAGTGACATGCAAAATTTCCTTGTTTAGACATACAGACCTACATACAGACCCATACAGACCATTTACCTAAAAGTAAATGATATGATCTGATTCTAGATACACTACTACAGGAATTGTTGTACAGACAAAGAGAAATGGGAAAAAGAAACCAGGAAACATTATGAAAAGACAAATGGTAGCATCATCCAACCATCCAATGTTCCTTGGCCTCAGGCCACACCAATAGGAAGTGCCCTGAATTTGTGCTAATCAATATCTAGCAGTAGGCTGTAAGATGGGCCAGAGGCTCCAAGCCAGTCCAAGGTCTTATCCACCTGCCAAGACCGAGGCAGGATGGCTGAACTGGAACAAGACAGATTCAGGGAGCAGCAATGACAGATGCCCACAGCCAAAGAGAACAGACAGGGGATTCACAACTGCCCTTCCATCATTTAGCCTTCTCAATGTCAAAACAGAGGAAAGGAAGGTTTCTGCTAGGGGTGCAAATCTCTCAGTGTCTGGCGATTCGATTCAATTACGATTTTTGGGGATTTTTCGATTTTCAATTCAGGAACGATTTTTCTATTCACATTTTGTTTAATTTATTATGTAAAAAATAAAACATTTAAAACAATACTTTTAGATTCCATCCTGTATCAAATCTTTTTGCATCATTTTATATTTATACCCAAAATAGGATTGTACATAAAACGTAATTGACCAGTATAGAGTTAGCTTAGCTGCCTGGCTTTTCCTTAAAAAAATCTATGTCAATGAACAAATAACTCAAAATATATTGGTTAAGAAAGCATAGAATTCAGTCTACCATGATTCTTTAACCTTTAACTGAAAATAAAATACAGACTTTAAAGTCATAGTGCATGACTGCATTTTATTTCGACGGAATGAAGTCCACTAGCAAGGGAGCAGGCGTGGCTAACTAGCTCGCTGTACGGTGGCTTAGACGGCTCTCTTCTACGGAGGCCGAGTGGACACGTAATGCGATATGCAGTACGCTAGGGAATAGAAGCGGAAAAAAATTCAACTTAAACGACTTTTAAAATAGATTTTTGGGCATTTTGAATCGATTCAGAATGGCAAAGTCTAGGAATTTGCGGCCCCTTAAAGAATCAATTTTTTTCATCACCCCTAGTCTGCATTGACCCTCCTATAATCCAGCTACTGTGGGCTCTGAGCCAGCTGCATACTGAGACTTGTAGCTTGTTCAGAGGAACTCAATTTATTTCCCATGAACGCAGGAACAGGTCCCAGAGGGATTTTTTTGCTCTCATAATTCACGAGTGTCCTCTTAGTCGGCATGTGCGCAAACTGCAACCTATACTGAACTATATTGAACATATAGATGTGCACAGTGAGGCTCTAAACTCAACTCTTTCATTGGCTAAGTTTTGGACACACACAACTAACTTAACCATGAAACAGGATTACAGCTGGCGCAGTATCTGTTGCCTCCATTTACTGTTCTGGATGCATCATCCTCGCATTAGTTACCATTACTGAAAATTTTTTTTTGGTTTTAAAATGACTATCTATGTAAATACATACCAATTCCCACCTACAGAAGTACCAACTGGCTACAAGCCTACTAACAAGCAAATTACCATTAACAGTATGTTAATTAACATTACCTCATTTGTTATGCGGGACAACTTGGCTGGCTTTGTTGCTTTAAAACAGAAAGAATAACACTCTTTAGTAGACTATAACAAGGCCCACGTTATAAACAGTGTAAACGATCATGAAAAGAATATTGGGAATGATGTCTGTTTGGTGTAGGAATGGGGAAAATGAATTATTTATCTGTTACCTTTCATAACTGTTATATAAAACCCTTATATAAAAAAATGATTTGTTATGTTTCATAACTGTACTAAAGCAAAAAAATGTCTAAATGTTTTCAGTTTGTTTGATGAAAATAATTGTCAGATTTAAAAAAATTATCACGAATAAACAGAAGAACAGGGTTGTCTTCATTGATTCAGTATTCAGTATATGGTGGTTGATGTGGTACAGTGGAAACATCATTGGCTCCCATGTGAGAGACCTGGGTTCGATTCCCAGTCTAGGCAACCAGTCTGTGCTACACCACTATGTTGGCCTACCTGTAATACCAGTAACCTTGTAAGTCGCTCTGGATAACAGCGTCTGCCAAATGCCGTAAATGTAAAATGTTCAACTGCATTTGATACTGCCATAAAGAACGACAAAAACAACAACATCAACAGCAGCGCTTCACTAAGTCCCTATCACACAATATCATGTTTTTAGAATACATTTTTATGTTTGTGTATTCAGCCCCAACGTTTTCCTGTTTAAATGCAAATCACATTGGTTTGCATTGTTTATAATTTCGAAATAAAAAGGGCGTCTTTTTAGTAAGGCTGGAGCTGAATTTTCAGGTGTTCGGATTTTAATAGGTCTTCATTTAATAATTTCGGGATTTGAACATTCGGTTTTTTTTTCTTCAGTAAAGATGATCTGAAAAACTCTGTCAGCACATTTTGTAATATAATCCATACCATTTCATTGCCCTGTTAAAATGTAGAAACGTATATCCTGTCAGCTCTGCTACACATCTCAGCTTTGCCGTGCTTACACTTCAGTTCAGGTTGGTGGCAAAAGAGAAAGGCAAAATGCCGAACAGCTCTGCTAGTTTAGAAAGGTTTTAAATTAAAAAACCCCGACAAGACAAACGCAGTGTGCCAAATATGTGACCTGAACCACAGGGCCATAACAAACGTAAGAATTCACATAAATGCTGTAATATTTGATGGTGTATAAAAAGAAAACATCATTCCAGCTAGCAAACTTTGCTTTTTTGCACTTGTGTCTGTTCTCTAGTTGTCGTGGTTACGCTGAATCTATCCACCATTAAAAGTAACATTACACATAATAAAAAAAACTGAACACACTTATCAACTGACTCAAATAATTAAACATCTGGAGAAATGTGTGATGTTAAAGTGTAATTGGGTTACCTAACAATCCCAAACATCTATCCATCCTCCCTCCCACCAGGAGCGTATTTAGGGGATGGCCAATGGTGGTCACGGCCACCATAAATTAATCTTTGGCCACGCCCACCACCGCTTTGTCGGCAACTTTTTTGCGGAACCATTTCTGTACACAGGGATCCAATTTAACAGCGCACCTCAAACAAGTAGTTCTTTGAAGAAACAGATAGTGGCAGTAATATATTCAGCTTGAATATCAACCACCAACACAATCACAGAAGACGTAGTAATCCTGTGCGACTCTGCACGTTCAATAGGAGGACGGATTTTTTCACAGTTATGCGGGTCTTTATGATGTGATTCTACCAGGTACTCAATGCCTGTATCGCTAAATGAGTGAGTGATCAAGAAACACTACTAGATCCACAGCAACTTCACACAGAAAAAAATAAGGTATCATTTTCTGTGCCACCCTGTGTGTGAGTAATGGTCTCAGTCTGGCAACCCCTATCAAAATTGTCTGGCTCCGGCACTGCCTCCCACATAAATGAACCTTGGAATATTTGCTGATGATCAGTACTAAACCTTCAAAGCCCAAAACAAGGTATTAGGTAGAGATGAAAGGATTGGTTGGCTATGTATCAGGGTTTTAAACGTGTGATTATGTTATTTCTTTAACTCGATCCATTAAACCAACTAAGCCAAATTTTTGTAAGGTAAGGATTGCTGAAGACCTGCATGAGGCCCATTTCTGTATTTCCATCTAGAGTTTTATCTCGGAAGTAAAGCTTTGCACAAATCCCTTAATCACAGGTCTCTGTAGTTTCTAGTTGAAACACTAAATGGACATAAAGACCCTTTGACTTAAAAGCCAAAATGCAGAGCCCCATGCATGGCTCAAGTAACACATGTTGTATTTGGATGTTCGGTTATATCATCAGTCTGGCAATTTTTTTGCTATATGTGACTCTGCTTTTTTCCACAGTTGCTGAATTCGTTTACGTTCTTTATAAATAGTAATAAACCAAATTTAGGCCACGTTTTATGTCTTGATTGCGCTGGTAAAAACTGGCATCCAGCTCTGCTCTCGATCTATATCGGTGAAAGATGATCAGTGATCAGTATCAGCCCCAAAAAACCCAGACAGGGCCATCTCCAGTATTTGGGCCAGACCTACTTTTAAGTCATCAATTTTCTTAAGTTCTGTTGAGTAAAATCGAATTGTGAAACCATGACCTGATTATAGAATTAGAAGTGACCTTCAATAAAAATACATCATTAAAATAATAATGAAAATATTTTACATAATGGATTAAAAAATGTTATAAAAGCAATGACACTATCAGGATGCATGTACCAAGGAGAATTATGAGTGGATTTATTTATTTAATTAATTAATTCCTGAATTACACCCTGAAATTTAACAGAGGTTCAGCCAATTTATAACGCTAGGTCACTAATTTGATTAGGGTGAGGCTTATGCCCTGTGTTTATGCTTAAGTTCATTCTGTCTGTAATGTCTCTGCAGCGGCTCGGAACTACAACTGATGAAAGCAATCCTTCAGAATAAAGAGCGCCATGACCGAATTCACATTATAGTCAGTGACCACCATTTTCTACTGCTGTGTTTTCTATTAAGAACCAGATTGTATTGTTGGTTAATTTATCCATCCTAATCACCTATACCGAAATAAAATGAACGAAATTGAAATCCGCTTTCTGTATCACCACTATACAAGCCTAGCAAATTGTTTTACATCTTCTTTTCTATATAAACGGGTGGGTTTTTTTTATACATGTGAAACACAGAAACAACCAAAAAGTCTGTCTCGCATCCTCCCTCCCTTTGTCCCCCATCTCTCAGTATCACTATGTCTTTTTTGCTTGTGTCTTTTTTTTTTGTGTTGCTTTATTCACAAGACTAGAATAAGCTCACAGTATCCCAAGGGAGAGAGACTGAACGAGAGAGAAGCTGTAGCAGGCTTTGTCTCTCATTGCAGTTTTCTTTGAGCTGATGCGCTCTGTTCTTTAAATGTTTACACTGAAGAGCCCAGGGGCTGAAACAAGCCTGCATGCACTGAGCAAATGACACAGTCACAATTCCACCACCAGATTTCTTTCTTCGGCGCAGTTGGACATTGCCAAGGTACTTTCACCTAAGCTCTGTGTTGGAGCAGGACAAGGTCTGTTCCTAAGAAACAGCCTGGTTTCGGCTGCGATGACAACGTGAGGACGTGCTCAACGATCTCATGACCTTCCTCTTCTTAATATTTTGCTTCATTGCATCCGATTCACCAACCCACTCATTTATACTCTATTTACAGTTTGGCAAGAATGTACAAATTATACCCTGCTGGTTATATTGTGATTTGCCATGACGTCCCCTAAAGCAAGTTCAGATGTAGAACATTTATTAAACGTATTACACCCTAGGGGTTTTCTGCTCCCCTTGTCATTTAACAACCTAACAGTGGAAGAAAACTCACTTCATGACTTTGATTTAAATGAGCCTTGAAGTAGTGGGTTTTCTGTGGAATCAAGAATTTCATTATTGGCAACCCCCTTCATCAAGTATATAATCTAGAAGTACACATGATTGTTCCTCCTTTGCTTTCCATTCCTCCTGCTTCTTTTTTTTCCTTTCTTCATTTCTTTTCCACCTTATCACATTATATCAAATGAATCATTTTACTCACATATCCGAAATGGTTTTGATCACATCAAGCAGTAAAAGACTTTAATATGCTATCTGTTTCAGACAGGGGAATTTTATGAACTGGGTTGAGAAAGAATTGACTAAATCCGCATAGCAAATGGGCAAATTTGAGCCGGCAGCCGTTGTAAATAGTGAAATAATGGAATGGGTTTTTCCACAGCATGGCAGAACAGAGGCTGCGTGGGCAGAGAGTCAGATCTCCTTGGGGGTGACATTACATGGCATCATGTCATGGCCTTGGTGCTAGACATGGCACATTCTACCCCACATCCACACTGACACTCATACTCCTGTAGCTCATGGCAATTACCACACAGGGCCTTGTGTGCCAAAGCCTAAAGTCCAAACTAATCTGATTACACTCCTATTCTGAACCCACAAACACAGTTTTGCCGCTCGAGTGAGTCAGTTAAAAGGCCTCCTGAAGCGTGATCTGTGCACATGCAGAGGCGACATTCTCTCTCCTATCAGACTTCTATCGATCCTCTGGCAAATTAACCTGGAGCCAAAACAAAGAAGAGCATTTGACATTCCATCTACACGGCAGTAAATGCGGGTTACAAAGGTGAATGATTTCCTGGTGATTTCACCAACCTCTGCACCCTGACTCGACGAATGAATGGTGCAAGACTGGGGCAGTAGACATGGTTCAGCAGGGCACCGGCTGGTGAGTCACAGCTACTGCTCAGACACTGACGGGGGACAGCGGGAGTCAGGCCTCATCCGGATTCACCCAGGACTTTGGAGCAGTTGGAAACAGATGGGTTTTTTTTGAGAAGTCACTAGGCATCTGTTCCCATTCGGAAACCCAGCCTCGGAGACGTGTAATTAAATAAGTGTCACCCAGCATGCTGATAAATATGCCACAAAGACTGTGTGTGTGCATGCGTAATTATGGCATGGCAATGGGTCTACCATATCCCTCCCTGCTCATTATAACACTTACGGGACATCAAAACCAGAGCTTGTGGAAAGCAGGCTAAACTCTAAGTATCTCCCAAACTTATTCCGACTTTCGTCATCTGACTAACGTGTGCTGACATGCTGACATCTACTCGTGCACTTGTTTTTATTTGCATGTGCTTACATTTGTAGAGCATCTTAAATGAACAACAGAACAGAATGGTTGTAATCGTGTAAGGATTTAAGTATTTCACATGAATTCCAATGCTGGATTATCAAATGTAATCACGAGATTTAAAGATTGTGAAATGTCAGGAAGCTGTCCCCGGAAATTTCCATCTCAGACTGACAGAATGTCAATGCCGAAAGCCGGATTTCTACAAAACACATTACATGGTTATGCACACTCATACTCACACAAGCATATTAGACTAAGCTGTGAAAATTCACTCGGAGATCTTCACCTCCACCTGACCTGCTTGTCATTTTTCACAAGGTGAACATCCTGACATAATTTCCTTTTTCTTGGAAACATCTGATTGAAGAAAAAATAAGCTTGCATGTGGACCATACTGTTAGAGGCAGCTTCCTGTCCGCACTCAGTCAGGTTCCTCTATATGAATTAAAGCAGAACAGGAAGAAAAAAAAAAAACAGACACAAACACAAGACACCTCTGCTTCTCCAGGGACCCGTTCAGCTTTCACGCTCCCCTAATTTATGCAACCCTCTGAGCTCCAGACGCTCTGTGAGGATGACTGAGCCTATTCTATTTACCACAGCGAGGCAGTGGCATGGACGCTCATTAGCGAGCAGGCCCAGAATAAATACTCCAGCTTTGTGCGAGGAGAGAGAGAGAGCATGAAACAGAGAAAGCTGGTGGCTCTGATACCACCTTCTGTGAAGGATCACGCCGCTTGCTGGCTCTGTTCCTGGTGGGACTCCCTCCTGAGAGGAGTTACCTGTGCAGTGTCGCACCTTCGAAGTTGTTCCTATAATTGCTTATCGGCGCAAAGTGGTAGTGAGAACATTTTAACTCTCTGGTCATTGACTGCAAGGGTGGTGGTGGCCTTTTAAACTCACATTTATGCTCCCTTTAAAGCCATTCAAGGGCACTCGAGGCTAGGAAAAAGTTTAAATCGATAAGGTGAAAAACTGAGAGGTTCTAAACAAACTTCCGAGTAGTGTTTTCTATCCTACGCAACCAGAGCAGGAAGCTAATAAGTGGCAGTGCCACTGTGCCATGCATAATAATGTATGTCTGAGTAATTCTCCTTTAAGGCTGGCAGCCTTTGGATAATAGTGCGACTTGTTCAAAGACAGAACAAGCTGAAGGATTATGCCGCTTTCAGCAAAGCAATGCTTAGTGTATTGCGATTATCAACTGCACGAAACCAGATCCAAGCCACTTTGCAGTTAACGAATCACCGAGACCTGTACTTCGAGGACCATCGAACTAAATGGATCACTGGACTGTATATCAACCATCTGCCTTAGGACAGCTGGATGATTTTTATAGCAGCTTAGGGACCCCGTTGACAAAGCAAAACATGTCGAAAGGTCAAATCTCCCCAAGTCCAAACTGGAAAGTCATTTGGTTTGCTGAAAAATGGCCATCACTGCAATTTTTGATCCAAAAACATGACAGCAGCTTAATCTTCAGAGGTCAACCTGCTGCTTTTCTGGCTCATGAATGGCAGCTGTCTCACACAAGGACGTGAAGAATGAGAAAACGCTTTGCAGTCATTTAACAAGCTGTATGGTGTAAATGTGCCACTTGAACATGTAACTGCTATGATTCAGAACGCTCCAGGAAGATTGGACGGTATTGCCAGACAGTGTGGTTGTGTAGCCCAGCCGGGCTATTTGTAATCACAGTCAGCTATAATTTAGGTTTTTTGATTATCCATGGTTTAAAAAAAAAAAGATAAATATAAAAAAAAGTTTCAGCTGGGATAAAATCTTCGAGAATTGCCTCTGCTTTATATCTGTGGTTGGATATAAAGCAGTCAGTAGATAAAATCAGACAAACCTGAACATAAGTACATACTGTATATTTATACCCTGACCACAGTACTGCATACACACACAGTTTCACCAAACAACAATTTAGGTTACTTTGCCAGTATATAAATATCGACTCCAGCTCATCTTTTGCAACAGGCAATTTGTCACGCCCTTTATTCGCTGGACAAAGTCGTCCATACAGACACTGGTACAAATGTATAATATATAACCAGGAGCACTCTATGTGCCTACCTTTCTGCATGTATCATGTTGCCCATATACCATACCGTTACTTAATCCAGCTTCTCTAAACCACCCACTATCGTGACATTGCTGTGCCGGGAACGGTCCACAGACCTTACTTTCTAAACGCTGGTCAGCAATGGTCCTGTGGGGGTCTTTTTCTCCCATGATGGATGGAGTAAAGGTGGACTGACAAACTGTACACAGCAACAGATGGGCTATAGTCAAGTCATTTGCTATAATATAAAGTGCACCTGAAGGTCTAAGATATAAGGCAGGATAATGTACTATAGTGGGCAGGGTATAGGTGAATTTGTACCTCATAAATCCACATTTAGGAAAAATGATAATAATAATAAATGATAAGTGAGGGGATTTAAATAATCCTGTCTGACTGTTCAGGAGTGAAAGAAAGAAAGAAAGAAAGAAAGTCTATAAG
>JAOVVF010000025.1:18174005-18184166 GCA_028565595.1 Duopalatinus emarginatus
AATAATAATAATAATAATAATAATAATAATAATAAATGGCATGTAAATGATTTCTGTTCTGCTCTTGCTCTGTTTACCAGCATCACAGGTTACCAGGCTGCCAAGGACAAAAGGACCACAACATGATATCACTGTGCTGTCGAAAGCCATGTGCCAACAGACAACCTTTATTGCTAATTGAGTCTTCAACATTACAAGTCTATTCGTTTTCGACGTTCTGGTTGTGGAGCTGCATTCTAACAGCCCAGATATAATCAAGTCCACACAGCGGTGTTACTAACATTATGTGCCATTAGAAACACTCTTTAAGCTTTAAAAGCTGATCGCATTTATGGGAGTTTCTGTCTCGAAGTGCAAAATACTGGGTGGAGAATATTGTAAGGAACTACCCATTTCGATTTATCAAGGCTGATAGTAATTACTGCCTTTGTGATCGCGTGTGCTATTTAAGCCCCTTTGAAAAGCCGGTGTTATTTAGGGACAAAAAAGGGTTGGAGTTATTCTGGTTCTAGCTTTACCCAAAGGAGACACTGATGCCTGCAGAGACAGTGGGTTCAAAAAGACATAGCATTCATTTATGTCCTATGACTGAAGATACCCTTTTGTGAACACATCTCCTGCCACGTCTTATTAAAATGAATATTTGGAGCGAATACAAAAGAAAACGATATGCTGTCCCAAACCAGAAAGAGCCCCACAAAACCCCTCCTTTGCTGTCCTTCACTTTTTGGCCTCAGGATGATTTTTCCAAAACGCTGTGGTTTCGGTTGCTGGAATGTCACAGTCAGGCTCCTTTGCTCCACTGCTCACTGTTTTGAGGTCACTTCTGCAGCAAGTTCAGAACCACATACAGCCCCAAATGACCTGGATGGACTTAATGAAATCAAATATATTTTTTTCCCCTAGCACTGCACAGCTTCTACAAATACTAGATGCAAGAGTCTTCTATTGATCCAACTGAAAAAGGAAAGAATGCGCGACCTAAAACATTCTGTATACAGACCGAGTTTCAAAACCCCTAAAATTGAAGCTAACAAGATGTCAGGTTTGTCCCAGATTAGCAGAGAATGTCATCAGAATGTCCCGCACTGTATTGGACCAGAAAAAGTCGGAAAATGTAACATAACATAATAGTATGTCAGAAAGCTGTCCACATAACATTCGTTCTTAGACAAAAAAAATTGAAAGGGGAACATAAAGCATGCTTGTAGGTCAAATTTAAATTAAAAATACCGTTGCTAGGAAACCGTAAGGTCTGGACAATGACTGGGGCAATTTGCTTGAGTAGTACTTAGAAATGAAGGGTTTTGAAGCAGACAATCTAAAGATATTGGACATAAGACACAACTACATGCAATGCCATTATCTCCCTCAGATGATTTGTAAAAATAAACTCTGCGTTATCATTACACATGCTGGAACATTTCAAGAGGTTTGAAGTGGTGGCGCCCTTTTGATCAAACATCAACACTCATCCGTATTCTGATAATGCAAGTAATAAATAACATACACATGAGCCTTTGATACAAGGGACATTGTGATAATGGGGGACATGGTTTCAATTCTTTAGTTATTAGTTATCCTTGTACAAAGACGAGTGGGATGAGGGAGGCTTTTTTTTTTCTTGATTTTTATGTAGAATATTCCGAAATGACACGGTTGCTTAAAACCATGGTAAGCTTTACAAATGTGACAGTTTTAGAAAGTAGAGACTTAAAGCTGTAGACATACCCTGGATTAAATGGCATAGGCTAATCCTGTAGGTAGTGTTTTTTTAGTGGTATCTAGCTTAGCCTGCTAATTTAAGCCAAGATTTTATATTCATACACACTATTTTCATACATTTTCATACATCCTGTGTTTGGGATTCAAACAGTATTTACTAATGAGAGTGACTAAAGCTAGATTGTAGTAGGAGTGGAACGGACACTGTGTGCCAAATGCAGTAATGGTGTGTGTGTGTGTGTGTGTGTGTGTGTGTGTGTGTGTGTATACACCCCCTCAGGGACTTTACCAAAATGCAAACCTATACTGTATTCAGCATTTCATGAATATGTCAGAAAATTGCTGGTACCTTTTTTGTCTTCTTCAGGTTCTTTGTATTAGCTTATCTATACAAATACTAACAGGATATCTTAGTAGATTTACTGTCTCTTTGAACGCAAATTGGCTCCATTTTACCACATTTTCATAACTGACTGAGACCGAGAGCTATTAAAACATTGAATAAATTGGACTGTACAGCATGTAAATCCTTTATTGACTGCATATCTATCTTTCAGAATAAACTAATTATCCTTACTAACACATCTTTTATTAAGGAAAAAAAAGCTTATTGGCTAGTCATCTAACACAGTCATCTAATATCTGACTACAAACGGAAATTCATTCAGTGATCTCCATTGTTAGTACTTTCATCTCAGTGGTAATGTTATTGGTAATGAGGCCTTTAAAGGTGATGAAGCCTCTTAAAACACTACCATGATGTCTCTGTCATGTCTCTGTGACAGTATAGCTTGGTCCCAATTAAGGGACTGTGCCTCCTTCAGGGGCTGCATTTGAAGACCGATTGCATCACAGTGGTGCGACTAGGCTGGCCCATTTCAACAGCTCTTTTCTATGCGACCAAGAAATGCCGTCCCTTTTCCACTTGCAGAGAATGGTCCAACAGATGGACCCGCTAACATGTCCTGAAATTTATTGTTTGTCATTGAGAATATGGCAGAGTAGACTTTTCAATATATTACACTTTTAAAAGTATTGGGTTTAAACTCAAATAGATAATGATACACAAACAGAAACCAAAAATAAACCCTCCAAATGAAAATTTCTTGCTCCATTTTTTAAGAATTTCAGCACAGTTTTGTTAAGCAAAGGTGAGGGCAGTAACAACGATACTGTGACTAACACAGGAAATCCTACATAAAGCAGTCCATTTCATTACAGTCTGGCTTCTGCCACAGACTACTCATTCGTTAATCGATACGCCTTTGTGGACTACGTAGACTGCAAACTTTGAAGGATGTCTCTGAATTGGAACTCAGTTTATGTCCCACATTTATATGCAGCTCCCATGTTCCTCCACCCAAAGTAATTATCATGTGTTTCTTAAGCTCATCTAGTTAGATATGATTATTGTCACAACGGCGCCTGGACAACATACTTTTGGCTGTCTTGTGCCCGGAGGAGGGTGACAACAAACTTTTTTTTTGTCTCATGCCCGGAGGAGGGCAACAATGACTTTTGTCGGCCTTGTGCCCAGTGGAGGGCAGCACAGAACTCACGTCCAAGTCCAAGCCTAAGTCCTGAGACCCCACTCCCTCTCAGCTCATGTGGTCCCTGGCAAACACCTGTTCGGCATTTCCTGGTAAATTGTAAATAGTGTATCTGTAATGGTTTCTTTGTTCATGTTCTGAAGAGTCTTCATGGTCAGTGTTTGGTTTTGGTTTTGTCTGTTTATGTTTTGTTTAAATAAAATCGCATTCCCTGCGCTCTCAGATGAAATGGCCTTGCCCGTGCAGTCCCTCAGGGGTTTATTTGGGACCTGTTTTGTTCAGCCTTTATATGCTCCTATTAGGCCAGTTAATACAAAGCAATAATATATCCTACCCCAGCTATGCAGATGACACTCAGATTTACGTCTCACTAACATCAGGTTAATATGGACCAGTGCATTCACTTTGTCACTGCATTGGACAGATAACTATATGGATGCAAAACAACTTTCTCCAGATAAACACAGACAAGACTGAAGTAATCATCTTTGGCCCACAGTGACAAAGAGAAAATGTCAGGAGTTACCTTGAGTCTCTTTTTCTCTAAAAGCAAAAAATCAGGTTAGAAATGTAGGGGTAATTCTGGACTTAGACTTGAATTTTAAAAGCCATATTAAATCTATAATCTTATTACCATCTTAAAAACACTGCCAGAATCAAAAGCATGCTGTCTAAACCAGACCTAGAGAGACTTATCCATGCCTTTATCTCCAGCAGGTTAGACCTCTGTAACGGTCTGCCCACTAAATGAGCTGTAAGACAGCTGCAGTACATCCAGAATGCTGCTGCTTGTGTCCTGACTAAAACCAGGAAGTATGACCATATTAGTCATGTACTCGCGTCTCTGCACTGGCTTCCTGTTGCTCAGAGAATAGAGTTTAAGACAGCTCTACTTGTGTATAAATCTCTCCATGGCTTAGCACCGAAGTACATCTCTGACATGTTTGTCCCATATGAACCATCTCGGACCCTGAGAACATCAGGCACAGGTCTTCTGCTGGTGCCCAAAGTCAGGACTAAACACGGTGAAGCAGCGTTTCAGTTTTATGGAGCTAAAATCTGGAATAGTCTTCTCGAAGATGTTAGACTGACCTCAACTCTCACAGTATTTAAGTCCAGATTAAAAACTGTTCTTTTTAATTGTGCATATGACAACTGTGTTTTTATCTGCACTCTTTGCCTTTAATTTTTATTTTTATTTATTTTTTTTTATTTTATAAATTTTAAACTGTTAATTGTAATTTCAGTCTTATTTCTGTAAAGCTCTTTAAATTGGCCTGTGTATGAATTGTGCTATAGAAATAAACTTGCCTTGCTTACGTCCTAATTTTCTCTCTGTGTGAGTTCCCGCACTCGCTTAAGTCTCAGCCTAGTCATACCCGTGTTAAAATTATATACATTTCTATGCAGGTTGCTCATCCAAATTGTTGCCTTACCTGGCTGTGTGATCAAATGTGCTTACTTGATTTGGTGTGTAAAGCCAACCAGTTAAACAATTCAAAGCTTTACAAGATTTCATATACATGACCATAGGCAACATCTCTCATTCTTATGTCGTTTCATCCACTCCACCAATAATAAAATTCTCTATCTTGGGGGAAAAAACGCTACCAGTATTTATTCTGTTTTGTCCGCAAAGCATCTTATTATTTTTTTCAAACTACAGCATAGTCTTGATTGGCTCATAGGAGAATTATATGGCTGTTCTTGGCATTTATTGCTTTCAGCCAAGTTTTTTCTTTCTAAGCAGACTGACATAGGGGTGGATTGAAAAGTCTTCGGGGATTGTTTATTAAAAAAGTCCCACATATACAAGCACTATGTCCTGTGACAGTTTTTCTCAGGGTTTTTTTTTTCAGCCAAATAACACATTTATAATGAGGCCATGGATTATATAATTGTTTCATTGACTCTAAATATACATTTTATGTGGACACCTGACCATCACACCTACATGTGCTTGCTGAACATCCCATACTTGTTTCCTCATTTGAATCTTAATAGCCTCCACTCTTCTGGGAAGGCTGACCTGTAGATTTAGTAACATGGCTTTTGGGATTTGTGCTCATTCAGTCACAAGTTAGGACTAATATCTAACTAATATCAGGAGAAAATCAGGAGTCCATTTGGCTATCCAGTTCGTCCCAGTGGTGTTCAGTAGGTCCGAGTTGTCGAGCTTAATTTGTGCGCAGGGCTTCTGTCATGCTGGAACATATTTCAAATGAGCCCCATGGTTCTAATCAGAAGGAAATCATCACAGCAGTTTAGGGAATACTCACACATGGGTATAATGTGCCCAAGATGGTAACCCACCATGGCAAATGTCTTTGTACAACTCTATTTGTATAATTGCTGTTTAATTTTAAATGTAAATATCACTGCAAACAGATTGTTAATGAATGATTAACAAAGAAAGAATTTCATTGTAAACTGTGACATCTGTTTACAATGTGAATGATAAATTTAAAATAATGGATACTTGACCACAATGTTAGTGTTTTCCAGGTTTTTTTTTTTTGTGCTAATAACTACCTCTCAGTGTTACTTTGGGAGCTCACGCTTTAGTATCACGTCTGAGAATATCATATGCCCTTATTATCTGATTGTATTGATGAACGTTTGTAATATTGCCTCCTTTACTTGAACTAATATAGTCGTGGTTTGTTTGTGCCTATTTGCAGATGACCTGCCTGTTTGCCTGCTTCACATTTTCAGTATTTTCTAGTCATTTGTTTTGTTTGCGAAAGTGCTTTTAATAAAGCCAGAAAGCCTGCACCTGTGTCCATCTGACTGCTTCATGACCCAGAATAATTTTTAATAGTTATAGTGAGACGGCTGGAACATTCGTCCAAAATATAATTCGCACATATGGTGCAAATTGAATTACTGCCACAGTGTAGAGTAATCTATTATAGGGTAGACTGGGCCATTACTATCAATTGCTCCAATCAGCAACAAGCTGTAGTGATGACACTTGCTGTGCACATGCTCAGTAGGACCTTCTGCCTGCCTGCTAACAGTCAATGACTCACAGCACTAGAATTTAGAGGAACAAAGACTTGTCTTGACATGTGTACATTATATTTGGATTCTGTTCTTTGCATAATCCAGGTAGCTTTTTACAAGATCAAAAGTAACTGGACAGCCTGACATAATTGTAAATTAAATGATTCTTTTATTTCTTGGCTGCAGTGAATGACTGAAGTCTGGAACACATACACATCACTAGATGCAGGGTTTCATCCCTGGTGATGTTCTTCAGACCTTTACTGCTGCTTTCTTCAGTTCTTGTTTTGGAGTGTTTTTGCCTTCAATTTTGCCTTTAGCAAGTCCTGACCTGACCTTGACCTGGCCACTGCAGAACATTCACTTCTTTTTCTTAAAAGAAAAAAATCTTAGGTGTTTTCAATGGACTGTATGTTTCAGGTTATTGTAGAGTACTGTATATTGTATAACATGGTATAGGTTGTCCAGTGGGGTTTGAGGCAGTTGGGTGAATCTGAACAGATAATATAATCTTATACACTACAGAATTCATCCTGCTGCATTTGTCTTCAGTTACATTGTCTATAAATATATGAGAACCAGTTTCAATAACATAAGATGAGCTGGTATGTCTCAGTTTAGGAGCAATTCAATCCTCTATCTATACTCCTCTATTACTCGTTCTGATACAAGCTGGCACATCTGGCAAATCTTTTTTTTTTTTAGGTTTACCAGTAGTGTAAATGCTTCATATTTACTCTGGTGAAGTCTTCTCCTGACTGTTGATTTTGACACAGATACGCCTACCTCCTGGAGGATGTCATTGATCTGACAAACTGTTGTGAGTGTTTTTTTTCTTCACCAGGAAAAGAATTTGTCTGTCATCCACAAGTCGTTTTCTTGCTCTGCTGGCAGTGGTAGTTCAGTGGACTTCATATTTTGAATTGAGAGCAAATTCAAGTGCGACTCTTGAAATTAACTCTAGAGCTTTTTTGTAACTGATGTTATGAGGAAATAAGACACAAACCTGGTAATGGTCCAGCTGGCACTTTTGGTAACAACAGTAGCAGTTAATAATGGGGTTGTGGTTGAGAAGCCAGCCTTGTGAATGAAAGATCCTTGGTTTGATCCATACTACCACCATGAGGCAACTTAAATGTAGTTGAGGCCCAATCGCTCTGAAGGGTTTAATTTTTAATGTACTTATTTTTTAAATGATCTATTTTATTATTTATTATGTATACTATTTTCCTTCTGCCCCCGTTGCTAGAAAAAAAAATTTCCCAGTGTATGTCATTTTCTATCTACCATAATGACTCTTCTTTAAAGAAAGGCTGACTCTATCCCGGGCTGCTCACTGGACAGTTTTGAGGTTCCAGTGGAAAAAGAGAACATTCAACAAACTCATATCACTATAATGGACAACACATCTCCCCCTCTCCATGACCTGCTGACTGGACAGCGGAGCACTTTCATCAACAGACTAATTCAGATCCACTGCAACAAGGAGCGGTACAGGGGGTTGTTTATACCTACACCTATCTCGTTGTACAACTCTTCTCCACTGTGTCGGAACATTATTCTGCACTAACCATGTACTAGATATTCTGGACTCCAGTGTACTCTTGTCACCCATATCATTTCACTATGTACTGTAACATGTATATTTATTATTAATACATTTGCACACTCCATTACTATTATATGGTACCCTTCTGCACATTGTGAATGCTATATGGTACCTTCAGCATTCATAGATATTTTTAGTATAAGACTTTTTTTTTTTCACTGTCACTTTATTTTATTAGTAACATCCATGTTACAATGTCAATCTATCTGTCTGCAAAATCAAATGCTGATTTGTCTCCTTCATATTTATTAGTTTTAAATATCGTTTTTTGAAAGTATCAGTAAGAATGTTGTTGCTGTTTGCTCACGATGATTTGTTCATCGTCTTGTATTCTTGTATTCTTGTATCGTATCTTCTCAGAAAGAGCTAAAAATACGAAATGTTTTACAACACCTCGGTATCAGCTGATAGATCCTCCCAGCAGCCATATCTGAAAAGTAAGGAAGTGCAGCGGCATCCATTAACATCAAGATAAAACCAACAACTAAAAATAAAGAAGAAAACTCAGTCAGGAGGAAAACACCCTAATAGTGTGCTGAAGTGATTGGTTTTCGATGGGCGGCATTAATAATGCACAGGCAGACATCCCATTAGACTGTGTTTAAAAGAAATCAGATCCTGGCCTTGCTCCAGACCCATTAACTCATCTGGTCTGGCTGAAGCCACTCTGATAATGGACTAATATTTACTGTTAAATAGCAGTTAAAATACAGGTCTAGCCAGAAAGTGATGATACCTCGAGTAAAAATGTCTGTAATTAATTTCCACTCATATAAATTGCATCCAGTCTCATTCTTTACATGGAAATTAGTGCCATGTGAAAGTCATGACATATGCTGAGATGGTGGAAATAAACCTGACCCTATTCGTAAAGCCTAGCAAACCTGCATGCCTGCTGATAATAGAATCTATTTGCGAATCTATTTGCAACAGGTCCACATACCTGATGATAATAGAGTTATGTGGACTGACGTGGGGCTAGTCGGCCCCTGGATGTAAGCTAATAAGGTCACTTCAGTGAATACGCTTTTGGAATATCTGGCTCACAGAGTTGCTCCTGTTTCAAATTGTATCATGCTCCAAAAGGTTGTTGGCTATCAGGCAATTCTGACTGAGTGTATAGGCAGAGAGGGTTATTCAAAGAAGCCTGCAAAGAATCTATTCAAACAAACTCACATAGCCTTGTCTAATGTGTTACCTGGCAAGAGAAATAATGCTACTGAAAATTACATATCGATCAGGCATCAAAAGGATTGTGATCACTGGCTGGCTGTCTAATACAGCTTTTAATGTCAGCATCAGCCGAGGAATAAAGCACATGATATATTTCATCTGTCAGATGTCCTTGATAGGTTTAAATGTACACATAATGAGATTTATCTCTATTTCCCAGATCCTGCCTGCTTTAAAGATCTGCTCAGAATCTCGCAGCTAGACACAGTAAGGACATCCAGAGAACAATTTAGCTAATAAATACAAAGCATGGGAAATGAATTGCCAGCACATGGAGGAAAACATAAAGGATAGGATCATTATCTGTTCAGACTGTTGTTGTATATAGCAGAAAAAAAGAGAGAGACATGGACAGCTGGGAACTGTAAGCCACTTGAGTAAGGTGTGAGGAATTGTGCTTTCTGGTCTAGATGCAATCAGGAGTTCTGATGAAGGGTTCATGCCACGGCTAGGGAAGCAGATCCAAAATTAAGCTGAACTGTTGCTCTAGGGAAATCTTATCTACTCTGCTCTCCACTTCACCAAGCCACGCACCGCTCTGTGGCACAGACGGAGCTGCCCGCTCGCAGTGATGAACGAGCATGTTGACCCTCTGATAATTGCTCACTCAGGGGCAGAGAGGGGTCCATTAATCAAAATGAAAGCTCTGCTCCAGGCCTGTGCCTGACATGGCATGGAGCAAAACCACCACACCAACCACAGGCAGGACCAGAGGAAACCAAAGGGGCCTGAGGAACATTGGGAGGTGGTTTCTGTCAGTCTGGTATTGTATCGGCCCTGGTGAGTTAACAGTATTTTCCTGCCATGGGGTTTGAGTATGCTGCCTTTGTGTGAAGTTTGCAACCACTACAGCTTCTTTACCACAAATCTACTGAGACTCGAGCTGTAAGTTGCAGGTGATAGATACTGTGTGGGTTTGATAAACAATGACTGGAACCCCAAAGCGCTCTAATCAATAGTTATAAACACACCATTGTGACGTTTGTGGGGAGACCGCAAACTGTTTACAGTAAACAAAACAAAGGATACACAGATCTT
>JAOVVF010000025.1:18216271-18253291 GCA_028565595.1 Duopalatinus emarginatus
CCCCATTTACCGGCCCCACCCCCAGTACACCACCTTGCATAGATAGATAGATAGATAGATAGATAGATAGATAGATAGATAGATAGATAGACTATTTTTATTTATTACACTATTATTATTATTATTATTATTATTATTATTATTATTATTATTATTATTATTATCATTTTCATTATCATTGGCGGTAGGTAGGCCTATCATCATTACTAGGCTATTGTTATAACTGCCTGTACCATCAGACTTCTGATGTGACTTGCAGACATTATAATTATCATTATTATTATGAGTATGTAACTACGAGGTTACATGTTTTGCTGTTATTATTATTATTATTATTATTATTATTATTATTATTATTATCAGTTGCCTATTACCATTACTAGGCTATTGCTATAACTGGGAATTGGCACTAAACCTATATAAAAAATTTATAAATTTATAAATACATATAAATTTATGCTTTATTATTGTCAGGCATATCATCTGCATATTGTACATAAGATAAATAAATATTTATATTAAATTATTGTCCAGGCCTACCATGCATGCATCATTAGGAAGACCTTCATCTTGCTTAGCACTAACACTAGAACCTGGAGGAAACCTACTCAAAACAGTGGAAAACACAGACAGTAACTCAAGCTCAGAACCAAATCACACATGGCATCATGGAGCTGTGAGGAAGTGCTACCCACTGCACCAAAAAAATAGCATCAGTGATCGACAAATCATGTATTAGCAGTTCAGTGTTTAAAGAGTGGATGTGTTTGCAATCTCTAATGATCCTGTATCCACAGTATCCTCAAATTCCTGTTCATGACTGACAGAAGTAGAATCTGATGTCCTCCTCCGCCGGTGTAGCCCTTCTTGCCTCAATTTTGCCATGTTGTATGTTCTGAGGTTCTTTTCAGCTGAGAATTATGTGAGTTTCTTGTATCTTATTGTTAGTTCAAAGTAACCCAGTTGATATTAAACAGGTAGGGGAGTATAAATAAGGTATAAAGTCTTCTCATAACATTCCTAAAAAAATTGGAATGATGTAGTTATAGCTTACGATCTTATTCCCACATGTTAACAAGTTATAGCCATGCATTTTGTTTTGTTGGGAAAGGATGTACACCAGTGAGGCAACATTGTGTGATATGTTTATTTTGATTTTCACACAGCATGCTTTCTGAAAGTGCTCTGCTAACAATAGAGTAAATACCTATATATACATGTCAGAGGGGATAGTTGTGTGTTTTTCCGATATCCAGCTGCAGTCATGTTGCCCAAATTAGGACCACGCTGTGTCCTTTGAAAATTTTACTTTGAAAGCATGCTGTGTCACTGGATTTCCTTCGTAATGCGACTCAGTTTAGTTCAAGTTTATAGAACTTTTCACAATGTAAATTGTCACAAATCAGTTTTGCACAAATCTTGATATGTTTTACACTGTAGAAGCAAAGGATTGTAGACAGCTGACCATCACACACATATGTGGTTCTTTCCCAAACTGTTGCAACAAAGTTGGAACCACATGACTGTACAAAATTCCTGTTTACTCGAACATGTTCCGGCATAACAATGCCCCTGTAAAGACATTCAGTGTCCTGCACAAAACCCTGAGCTCAACCCCACTCATCTTTGGGATGAACTGGAATGGAGACTACTCCCCAGGCAGAGTGGAGGTTATTATGCAGCTGTTGTTAGATAACAAGTCTGGAATGAGATGTTCGACAAGCACATATGAGTGGAGTGGTAAGGTCTCCAAAACTTTGGCAATGTAGTAAAGATTCAGATCCTTAATGAGCAAGCCACCTCTGGCCTGCCACCTCTGAGACAGCATGAGGAAGAAACTTTAAAAGAAACCAGACTCAAAAGTGATCCCACCCTCTTTTTGTTGGCACAGGATAGAGGGATAATTACTTATTGTTATTAATAACTTAAAATTCGCCACTGGCATGGACTCAAATGCGGCACACCAGCCCGGGCAAGGGGCCGGCGAGGAACAGCCAATCTGTGAGAGTATGCGAGGTGCTTGAGCGCACAACATAAAAGAAAATAATAATAATGTAAAATAATAAGTAATAATCGAAAGGTGTGCGCCAAGCCGCGGCATAGCTCCTTTAACGGGAAGGCGGAGCATGAGTGATGCTCAGCGGAAGCTCCGCCCCAAGCGGACGGACGGAGTGTGCTGCACGCGCAGCTATGCTGAGCGTCACGCTCCCTCTCATGGTGAAGAAAGAGGGAGGGTTGGTCACGTGGCTTCAAAACAGATGCTGTGATTCACCCCGGCGAGAAGTGAATTACCATCAAGCCCGGAGGCCGGTGCAGAATAAAGCCAGGAAGACAGAGTATAGGGCTCGAAGGCCAGAGGAAATATCATGGGGACTTCTCCAACATGGAGAAAGTCCACAGGAGAAAGGAAGGGGGAAAGGGGAATCACACCAGATGCCCTAATATTTCCCATAAATGGCTTATTACCTCAGGCTATTGGCCCTACATGGCAAATCTCTATAAGGCACTGCCGATACCGCCATCCCTGACCTCTTCCCTTGTGCAGAGTGCACAGAAAGCTGACAGTGTGATGCGAAAGTCTGTCTCAGCTAAAACTGTCACCGGCCAAATAAGTCGACCAGTTCCCCCTGGTGGCTATAAAGGGAACTGGCCGATCCTAACAATAACTGTATGAAAATTAAATTATTGTAAAATTTGTCGCACACGAATGTCAGAATTACATTTACTGATTATGATCTAGTTTATCTACAACAGTATTGTCATCTATGTTATTAAAAATGGTAGTATGACTAACAGCACAAGCATGGAGACACAACCCTGAACAGAGGCCAGTAAACTGCGCTGTACTGAGCCGACCTGCTGCACTACAACCTTTACTAGATCTTAAAGATAAAGGGTGTTTTGACAGTTTGACTGCTATATTTTGACAGCTCACTATAGCCAAAGTGAATAACTGCTAATTTTACTGGATTTAGATACATAGCTTGTGCATCTGTGGTTTGTGGAAAGCTCTCTAAATAAGAGTGGCAGTGATGCATCTATTATGCCCCTTCGTCAAGGTTTTTTGATCAGAAAATGCTTCATGCTCAGGCAATTATGATGCCTCTTTATGAGATTTAGTGGTGGATATTGTAAGCAACTTGTCAATCAGCTTGTTGCAAACTCTGACAAAAATAAGACTTTTTTTTGGAATACATTTATGTGGATACAAACTACAAAAGCTTAACCAGGTATGAAAGAAAATATGATTTGTTCAAAGTGTGTGTGCCAGTTGCAAAACTCTCAAAATATCAAGACGTATCAAGGAATAATTTTGTAAGCGAGTCTATTTCCAATATCCGCAGAGTTTTTTTATTCTATTATGCAACCTGAGCTCCTTTATTAGTGCTGCTGTTTGCTGGCGTAATAGCAGGAGTCTGATGTAATTGACATTAGATGAATTCGCAGCCAAGTATAAAAGACTGCTATTCAGATGTGCTATCACTTGGTAATTGCTTTATAGTTTAGTCTGCTCGAATGGATAATGTGGCTGCAGGCTCCTAATCAGAGGTTTCTTCATACTTATTTCCTCAGTTCTCTTCATTGCTCTGTCTTTTGTGTGCCTCTCCTTCAGGGTATAGTAACTCTGAGGTCACAAGAACCATTTTACTATTCACTCATGTCATCACATGCATCTCTATTCTGAGTGATCCTGTGATCACTTCTTGTTTGCTTAATCAGCTTGGGTTTTGGTAATTATTGTGCAAGTGCTCTCTTTACTCATGACTCAAACCTACATACTTAATGTAATCACACACACATGTACAATACATACACACATACAAACATGTCACAGTAATTCACATATAATGTGTTCAATATGTTTTTATGTGTTCAAAAAATTTTCAAGCAGCTGTTAACTGTGTCTGTGTGTGTGTGTGTGTGTTTTATAGTCTCTGATCTTTCTGGCCTGCTTGGCAGCTACAGGCCTGGGCTTGAGCCTGTTGGTGTTGGGCATCTATTTAAGCTGCCTGTGCTTCTGGCGTAGGGAAGAAGCTGAGGAGACCAAGAGGCCTGACACTTGCTGTGTCACATGGGCTGCCGTGATCACGGGCCTGGTCATATGGTGAGTAAACCCATCTCTTTTTCTTAAAGTAAATAAAATGAAGTTTGTCATGTTGCCGAACGAACAGAATGTAGAAAGTCCTGTGAAGGTTCCTAACTAAATGTAGCAAAAACTGATCCTGGAGACCTTTTTTTTTTTATAAACGCTAAATAAAACTCTCCTTAGTGGAAAAAACTGCACCATAGGAGTTATTATCTTTTTCATAATTTTTTTGAAAAACATTTACTTAACTGACAAATGAGTTTATTATTAGACTTTAATTAGTTCCCTCCATATAAGCACCTTAATATAAACCTGTGATATTAAATTACAGCTAGGACAAAACTGCTAGTATAGAAAAACAGTCAACACCTGCTGACCAACCAGATCTGAGAATTCGACTGCGATTTGTGATATACCAATGTAAAGTATGAGAGAGCAAACTCACATGTGTTTATCTAAAGTACTGCTTTGATTTGCAGTAGATTATTGAACTTAATAAGACCTGCAGTACCCTTTTTTGCTTGTTGAGAACTTCAATGAGGATGATAATAATGAGGGGGAGGATAAAACATTAACCTGTGATATGCCATGTGGGTAGGCTGATGGATATTTATGTACAGTGTTTTAAAGGATAAGGAGATAATTATGCTAAGGGCTGACTTTGCAGTGCTGCAGTAATTTGTGGGAAGTGGTAAAAGTTTCAGTTTGAAGCCAAATGCTCTGTCTAACATCCAACTTGAACCTCTCAATCTTTGCTTATTTGCTTATTTCTGAGGATTCTTTTTAATGTGGGAACAGTGAGCTTCTGCACTCCTACTCTTAGACAGAGTACCATGCATCAGGGCCACAGCTGTCACTTTGATGGAATAGCCTCCTCCAGATTTATGATTCAGTCCGCCCAGTACTGCAAACTAAAATAGACAAAGATGAAGTAAAAAGCAAAAATATGCTCCCCACATTACACCTGCATCGGACCTGGGCTGTGTTTGTGTCATTTGATAGGTGCGCCTGATTACACAAGACATTAAAAACCCTAGGAGAACCCCGAGGAGAAGCGGTGACAGGAAGACTGTGAGGACACAATGTCCTTGGTGTGAGTAGTAAGCAGAAAGACTTTAACACTCTGCAGGGATCATTTCCCCTTGTGGTTTGTGCACAACAGATTATTTTATCATATGTAAACAAACTGCAACTGTTACTGTATGTGAACCAATTACTGTATTTCTGTATTTCTTAACTAGCAGTCTCAACCGCAATTTCTCAACCGCTCTAATACTGTCAGACCAGGATCTCTTAATGGTTTCAACACACTGCTAACACACATGGTTTTCCTAAATCAGGGAATTTTAACAAAGCACCTAATTGAATTGTAGAAGGTGTGACTTAATCTCGTGACAGACTTCTGATTGAATATTCTTGCTATTAACATTCCACGTCTGAACACAGAGCTGCTTGTGGTGTTAAGTGGCACAGCATGATGCTGTTTAGCAAAGAGGATCTTTATCTCTCTCTCTCTCTCTCTCTCTCTCTCTCTCTCTCTCTCTCTCTCTCTCTCTCTCTCCCTCTCTGTCTGTCTGTCTCTCTTGACCATACCAAGGCACTAAAAGCAAATAAAGCATTGTTTAAATTCTGTTAGGTTTATATGGGCAATCCCTCAAGAAATACGCTTTGCTTATTTATAGCGTTTCTAATAGTGTGAGGTTCTTAGCCATCCATCAGACAAACAGACGGTGCAGTAAACAGTAAGACAGTAAGACACAGTGATATAGCAGGTAAAAACACCCCCTTTGTGGTTGCCCATTAAAATAAGATGGGTGTGAATTGATATGAGGGTGTTGCAGGCTTTCTTTTTTTACTGTGGATCATACAGAGTCACGGAGTGTATTGGAAAACATTTATTTGAAATCATGTTTCACGGCTTTTAGACATTTTTCAGGGTTCAATCAATAGTGAACCCTGAAAGCTTGTATGACTTCTCTTGAACATGTTCAATACTGCAATCTAATCTTGAATTGACAAACGTTTATCGTTTACTTTGAACGCATATAGAATACATTTAGGATATTACAATCCACATCTACATTGCCCTTCTAGTGTTCACAGTAAATGAAAAAATCCTCTGAATGTGTTAGGGTAACATTAGGCTTAGTGGAGTAAACCTATATTATAGTATAATATAATACCGCTTTTCTGCTCTTATAATAAATTCATGGTTGTGGAATTTTTTTTTGCACTGGCGTTCTTAGTGTTTCTTTCTCTAAGCCTCATTACATATTCCTTGCTAATTTTTTATTATCGCTATAGCTGCAGGACAGAGAGGACCAAGGAGTGGTCAGTTAGCTGTCCTCAGAGCTCAAACCCATTATGTGCAGAGATGGCTGAAAGCCCAGCTGCAGGAAACGAGGAGTTTTCTCAAGCCTCTGCTCTTGTGCTGCCCACCAGCAACCAAACAACAGTGTGTAAGGACTTCTATAGTTTAGGCTCTTTTAGTTTCTCTTTTAGTCTTCATGCACATTACTCATGATACACGAATACAAGCCCAGGCCATTCATTTCCCAATTCCCCATCTATTCATATTCCCAGTAACTGCTAATGTAATTAGTTATGGAAATGTACAGAAATGTGCAGGCTTTGAGCGAGATGTAATGTAATGAAAGCCTTTTACTGTTGGCTGTGAGAGAAGCAGCAAATATGGAAACTCACTAAAGCAGGCAGAACCTGGACTAGACAGAGAGAGAGTGTGACATCCATCATGATTAGGAGGCTCCAGAGACAGGATGGTCGTCCACATACACACACACATACACACACACACATACACACACAAACCGCTTCCTGTGAGAGGATATATAACAGGCAGAAGACTTCTTGCTGCTCCCACCCACTTTGCGGAGGTGATCTAACAGCATCTGTTCAGTCTCCATTGTCCTCTCATGGATTTCCTGTATTTACATTATGCGACTTTAGTTCCCAACACTGTGAAACCGACAAAATTTGTTTGTGCTTTTGTTTCTGTCAATTTGCGTAATGTGTCTGTTGGTGTTATAAACTGGTGTCCAGGGCTTTTCCAAAAGACATTACATTATGACAAAGCATAGTAAATCCATGGTGTTAACTTGTTTTGTCTCTTTTCATAGTCATTTGAATCTGCCATGCCTAAATACCTACATTGTTACCCTTCAAGCTAGGCTGCCATGTGTGAAAAACAGTGACGTGGGTGTAACTAGAAATATTGCAAACCGGTGTGATAAGTCATTATAGAATCCTGATGTTGCCTCTGGCTGGAATAGTTTTTTACTGGAAAATATGACACAGCAATCTTGAGGCCACTCATTATTTTTTTTCTATTTTCAAATGTCACTTTTCTGCTGGATTTATGTGTCACAAGTTGATATCCAAATTGCATGTCCAGAGTCTAAAAATTAATTTCGAAATATGTCTCGAAAGCTTGAGTATGACTCAGTGTGCTCTCTGAATGACTCAGTGTACTCAACAGACACACAACACCACATTATCATTTAACATACTATAAAATACTATGTCTGTTTTGTGCCAATGAAAATCTTTAGTCTTTACTGTAAAACTAAATGTCAAAAGCATTTACCTAAAGCAGCTAAATTTAAGGTGTTGAGTCAGAAACTCTCCAAAGCAAGGTTGGACACAAATGTAGGTACTTTAATAAACATAACGAGACAGGGTTCAAACCACAAACTAACCTAAAACCAGGAAATTAACTAGAGTCCAGTAAACAGGAAGCCATAAACACATGGTAGCATGGCTATAGTTAGCACTACTGCCGCATGAGGAACTGAACAAAACACATGGCTTAGCTAAATACAGATGAACATTGTGTTAATCAACAAAATAAAAAACAGGTAGGAAACACAGTCAGTGAGTTGGAGCATAGAGTAACATAGCTGGATGTGGGCAAATGTGTGGCAAATGTTTGGAACATCTAGAAAACGTGGTTTGCCTGGCTGGAACATGGCAGGGCTAAATCCCTAACATAAAGAAGCCTTATCAGGCAATTTTTTTTCCTTTTCCCTATTTTGAAATTTTTGTAATATTTCATTTAGGATTCTGATTCTTCTGCCTGCATTAAGTCTTCTGCCTGCATTAAGGTTTAGCATGTTATGCATACTTTTCACTACAGTTATAAACAGTGTTTATTTGAATTACTGTAGACTTCCTGTCAGAACTAGTGTGACTAATCTGACCTCTCTTAATGACAAGATGTTTCCATCTACAGAACAGATGCTTACTGGATTTTTTTTTTTCACATTCTGTGTAAATTGTAGAGAAAATTATGCATGAAAATCCAGAAGATTAGCTGACTAAAGACTCGAACCTATCTGCCAGAAACAACTATACCACTATGCCATGGTCAAATTCACTCAGATCAAATTTTCCACATTCTGACGTTTGAAGTGAAACTGAAGGGCTCGGCCTGTATCTGATTTCATGCATTGCGCGCCTGCTGCTTGATTGGCTGGTTGGAAATTTGCCCCTTTCTAATTTGTTTGTGTTGTGTATTTGGCAATGAATGAGTTGAAACCAAATTAAGCCTAAGCCTGTAAAAGTAATTTTGTTTAACATGATTCACACAGTATAATGCGTCATTACTTTAAATAACTTTAAATACTGTAAATTACACAGATTTGCATGCAAATCTAATGCTTTTAAGTTCCAGTGACAGTGGTCTTCCTTACAATTTGCGATTGGAAACACTTGACTAGGATGTGGATAGTTCTGAGTAACCATACTAAATTGATAGTCAGAGTAAATTGTATCTACACCAAATAAACTTATTTTTGAAAGTAATTTATGACTGACTACTATCCCTTTTCCTTTTTTTGTGAAAACCATACCAGTGATATATGATTGATTACAGGTTTCACATGAGAATCTGCTTATTACTTGTGCCACTGAGTTAGCCACTGACCCCTGAACAGTGCAACTTCAGGTTGATCTGATACACAAAATAAAGCCATCAGTCATGTGAATGTGCAGACAGCTTTCGGGTAGCGAGGGACACTGAGGAATAATTGGAGGCGTGGAGTGATATTTATCCATGGAGAATATGGGTTTTGGGAAGGACCTCTGAATGTGTTTTAGACTTTATTAGATTAGAAAAAAGAAGAAAAGTGACTTTTAAGTGCCACCCCAGTGCCTCTGAGGTATGTTGCGATTCAACAGGCAATACTTTTCCAGTAGTAGGAGAGGTTAATCTAGTACTTCCTTTTTTACCGTTTTTGGAAGATAGCATCTTCTCGAAAAGTAATACTCAGAAGCACTGAGAGGCACCAAGAGCACAGGTGGATAGAGCAGGATGAGAAAGATGAAAACCACACTGAGACCAGATTTCATACAGACATTAAATCTTGAAGGTGGGATGTGGTGCAGGTTTGTGCCCTGATTTTCTAGTTCTGTCTATGGTGGACCTTGTGTTTAATGATCCACAGGATAAAGAACAGGACTGTAGTAAAAGTTGCCTAAGCATGTCCAAGAGAGGCTAAACGACCTTTTTCTTTATTTTAAATGACCAATTAGGCTAATGTGAAAGTCTTTGAGAACATGTAGAGCCAGTTATGTTATTATATGAATAAAATGAGCTGAATAAAATGAATATAAAACTTTTATGATATTTTCTTCTATCTGAATATGAAGCTTCTTTAATGGTGTAAAGGAATTGTATACAAGAGATTCACAATTAGCTTGTACTTGTAAAATATTCACAGCATGTGCAAAACCTGGGAAAGTCTTTATAATAGAAAATGTACCTTTTTTCTCTCAGTTCTGCAGTTGGTGTGGGTTTCTATGGAAACAGCGAAACCAACGATGGCGTCTACCAAATGACCTATTCTCTCTATAACACCAATCACACTTTGGCTGGCATTGATAGTCAGGTAAGAGTATATTTCATTTGCTGCTTCAAATTAGAGTGTTGCTTGAAGGGTTATAAATGCAAAACACTACACACAAACACACACACAAGATTTTCTGTATATACAATGACCAGTCACTTTACTAGGAACCCCTGTACCCCTTTGCTCCATGCAATTACCTGTTCAGCCAATCATGTGGCAACAGTGCAATGCAGAAAGTCATGCAAATGCAGGTCACAAGCTTCAGTTCATATTTTCATCAAATATCAGAATGAGGAAAAATGCGACCTTGAGTGTAGCATGATTGATGGCAGGCACCAAACTTTGAGACGGATTTGCTACAACAGTAGAGGACCACATTGGGTTTAACTCCTCTATGCCAAGGAAAGGAACCTGAGGCTTCACTGAGCACAGCATGTTCACCAAAACTAGATGAACAGCAGAGGCGCGTTTTAATTTAGCGAACAGAGATGTATGTTTCCAGGTACTGGGTCATTGGTTTTCTTTGGTCCTCTTCCACTTTAGTCGGATGTAATGTATGCAAGGTAGCCTAAAAATAGTAACCCGATAACCACAGAGAGCAATGCAAAACACATAGCTGATGCTAAGTATTGACAATAATTTCATACAAACAGAGGCTTTCAGAAAAACAAAAGCAATTATTGAACTAAGTATTGAAATAAGACACAATATATTTTCTAAGATAAATCCCATCTGGACACATGTCTCATTTGGCCTAGTGTTCCATGTTTGTTTGCACAGAACCACACTGTTTCTGTGTGTTCACGAACGTTTGCAGTGAACTCAAAGCAAACAAAAACATTTGCTCATCTAAATCCAAGTAACGTTTTGTTTTGGTTTTTTTCTGAACGTTATCCATTGTGTTGGTGACACATGACAGACTGATTGGATGATTGCATAAATTAGCAGGGGTACAGGTGTTCTGCTGGGTAAATACAAGGATGTTTTTATTTATGTGTGCTTGTCAGATATCGGATGATTCACTTGTTTTTTGTAGGGAGGCAAAATAGCAGATACAAAGACATTATTTCAAATAAAAAATAAAAATGTAAATAAAAGCAGGATTGTAGGCACAAGCAAATGATCAGATACAAACCTTTTAAGAGAGCAGAAGATGGTCTATGTTCCTTAAAGACATTTTCAATGTTCATCCTTAGTAACTATATGGTCAGTGTGACAGTGGTTTAAATAAGGGTACTGGTGTGTTAATATTTTGAGAACAAACTCAACCCACTGGAAAATATTGAGGGGATTTAAACAATAATGTTTCTGTGAGTGGCATTTAAAACTTCACACATCTTTAGTTGAGACCAGTTATGAACTGACATGATTTATCTGCGGTTGAAGGACACTCAGAGCCAGAATTCACACACCATGTTGACAGTGCTGGCATCTGGCTTTTTTTTTTTTTTTTTACCTCCGGGTTTGTTTACCACACAGTGTTCCCAGCAAGATATTAAATTACAAAAAAAGAAGACAGAAACAAACAACAACCTTGTGGTTTGGGCCTTTCCCCTGTTCCACATTAGAGTCTGAATAGAGATACAGATGTGGATATCAGTTTATGAGCATGAACTAGTTTCATGTGAAGTTCCTTTGTGAAAAAAAGAACAAATGATGAACAAAGAACAAAAGGTCCAATATAGTAATGACATGAAGACCCAGAAGAAAGACGCCTGTGTTGTACTGAGACATCCTCACTTTCAGGGAAATTCCCCTTAAATGCCTTTAGTCTTCCATGTGTCTCTCATATATTGGTTACTTGTTTTGAGCTATGAAGCAAGAAAGACATCATATGACTTGAAATTATTTTATTAAAACAGAAGTGAATGTTCTCTAAATGATATTGTAATCAAAATAAATGTTGTGTAAATTAAACTGGAATTAGTTTTCAAGTAACTAATGTCATGTGAATGAGGCACAACCCAAAAAATAGATAAAAAAATTATTTTACAGTGCAATCTTGCTTCAAGAAACTGCCTGTTGACTGAGACGAGAGAATTCTGTCTTATCTCAGCTTTCTTCAGATGTCTGGATTGTGTGATAAGCTGATGGTTATCTCTTGGGCACCCATCCTCGATCACAGCCTATTCAGTGTCTGTGTTGTGTTTTCAAGCCTCAGAATCCACAACACATTTCTTTTTTCTTTTTTTTTTATTTAGAGCTTGATGTACTTGTTAAAATGCAGCAAACCTGCAGCACTGTTTGGATCCTTGGCCCTGCTTGGGTTTATAGGAAGTGTCATATAGGAAATGTTCAACTCCATTCAACTTGTGATCTCTTTACCAGTCAGCTATCAGCCACAGGAGTCATAGCAGCCTCTAATCCTTGACGACCGTACACTCTGATTTAAGGCAGGTGATTCTTTTGGCTATCATCCACCTGACCGTACTCATGCTTCTGTATCTTAAAAACCCTCCAAGGGTGAGGACTGTGTTATCAGTCAACTGGGCAAGTGAAGCAGACAAAATGTAAATCACATCTGAATAAATCACACTGAGCCAAGCATGACAGCTAACTGAATTTACGAGCGTGGAGTTGATTTGTAGCTTGATAAATGTACTCGCTTATAACCAAGTTGCCTTGATGGAGTTAAAAATGACAGATTTATTTGAAGTACAAATAAAGCACCATAAAGAGTATGCTATCTTTAGTACTTAGTTTTACAAGCACCACATTATGAAGCACAGAAACACTCTTCATGAGGACCCACATAGACTTACGACCTGTTAAAGATAAGTTGGAATTAGTCCCAGAGATGGTTAATGAAAGGAAGGGCAAAAGCAGCCTAATGTCTTGAACAAGGAAGGAAGGGGCTGAAAATACAGATCAAGCGCAGGTAAAATTTCATTGTGATATTTGAAATATTTCACTATACTTTTAGCACAAGATCTGATTTTTTTCTTACACTGTGCCAGATAAAAACATAAAACATTATGAACAAATACCAGCTTTAATGACCGGTTTGTGAGTAACAATAGAACGTGTTGTATTATGGAAAAACCCTGACGATACCTGTGATATGTCACAAAAATAGTCGCAAAATTAATATAAGGTGATGAATAAGAACAAAAATCAGCAATAGGGAGATGTGATGTGGTCTAATGTAAAGAGGAGATGGAAAATATATTCTTATAATCGCACATCCTGAAGTGTTTTATTCCTCTTACCATTTATAGTTGCATTTAATGTTATAGAAGGTGCTCAAGACATAAAATACAACCTGTACACCAATACATACAAACTCTGGTTCAATTGTGGAAAGAATGTTGTCTGACCTTGATCAGACACAGCTAACATTAAAATACATGCCCTTAAAGTGAAGTCAGTTCAGTAGGTGTAGTTTAACCTGGAATGTTGACCAAATAATTACTATTGCTATGAATAAATGCCATCTCTGCCATTGCTTCGTGTTAAACTGTATAGTAACATGCAGACCAGAAGGCAGGACCTTCTTCCTATATTTGCTTCCTTTCCTCCTGCCCCAGACAAATCTGATCAATAAGCAGACAGGACATTCTTATGTGGTTTGGTGTGAGACATTTTGGTGCACTAGGATTTTTCCCTGTGTGAAAACAAACCAAACCAAACTGTTCTAAATTTGCGAACTCGTTAACCGAGTCAAACCAGAGTAAACATACTGTAGTGTAGGTGTGAAAATGTCCTTGGTTACATAACATAATCTGAATATGTTTTATTAGTCTTACATTGTGTAGATTACCTGCCGTACAGGTCCTTGTGAAAGAGTGCATTAATATAAAACCTCCCACTTTTAATCACAGTCGGAGGTATTGTCAGAGCTCTGTTTGTAGAGGAAATTCAACACATTCTAACTAAACAGAATAAGGCATCCAGCAGTGCTGTGCTATAAATCATCACCCAGTTCAATATTTAATTAAAAACTTTGTCTTAATCACAGACAGTTTGGAAACTGAATTGATAGTACAACACAGGTGTAGTTAATTTAATGTATTATTAATGTTTTTTTCATGTTTGGTGGATATAAGCTTTTTTGTACTTATTAGCTGTGTTAGGTTTGCAGCCCTACGGCAGAATTAAACAAAAATTTTGGACGCTAGACATTGAATCGATATTGATGTTGAATTGAAATACATTTGAAGTAGAAAATTTCTTACCTTTTAAAGCCCTGTCAACATTCAGAACAGATGAATAGGCAGACATTTTTGTGCTAATCTGCCTTTAACAAAAACCTCTGCACATTCTTGGTAAAATGACAGGCTGTATTTTTCAGTATTAACTTCAAGAGAGATACGAGGCTGGTTACAGGCTTTTCATGGCTGCTTTAATGCGATAACTGGAACTAGTTTTGTAGACGTAGGTGTAGAAATAGGATGTATATTTGTTGGTAAATTGCTGTGGTATAAAAGGAACAAAGCACGTCATGCCATGCTGTTATAGGGGAAAAATTTACTTCAGGGTGCCAACGCATCACACAATCCTAACAACGCATAATGGTTTACTCTTTACTTAAACCCTTTCAAATTAATCTGTAAATGGCCTCCACAGTTCATCAGTGCATATTTATTGTGCAGTAATTACCCTTTATTGGTCTTTATCTCAGTAGATTTACCCTGAGATGATTTCAGACTGCAAATCTGAATGATTTGAAAAAGCATGCAGCTGCGTGGCTTCGATAGTTGCCCAGCAGCCATGCTGGACCAAAATGACTCCTTTCTGTCTCAGCCATCTCTCTTGGGCTTTAGCCCATATTTACAAAACGGATTTGCACATGGTAATCATGTCTATTAGGAGATGATCCCAGATTAGAGCATTTGAGTAGTTTGATAAATATGGTAAATATCTCACCATTTTTCATTGTCAACATCCAGGCCACAATCCGCATGTGCATCATGAACAAATTGTGATTACCTGGATACATGAGGGAAAAAGGGGTGAAATGAATGCAGAAATTACACAAACACATTCTTTATAAGGTCCTGCCTCCAGATCCGCAGTGCATTTCATAATTCAGCAGCTACAGTACTGATGACTATCCTGGCTCTCTCCTCATACAGGTAGCGGGCTCTTTGAGCAACGTCAACGCACGGCTAAAGGAACACCTGGCACGGCTGGATGAGATCTTTTCGCCTCGGCAGGACTACATCAGGGCACTCCGCTTCTTGCAGGATATGGCTGACAACATCGTCCGACAGCTGACTGCCATGCCCGACATCAGCCAGGCTAGAAAGGACCTCGCAGCAGTCGCCGATCGCGCCAGCTACATCGAGTACTACAGGTGACTTTACACAGGGTTAATGGGCTTACTGTAGCTTCTGTATCAGGTATTATTTTAAAAGATTGTCACCTCACATCACTAGCTTTCCTGGTTTAAGCTCTGGTGTACAGTTTTGCATGTTCTCCTTATGGTAAAATAGGCTTCCTCAGGGTTTTTCTGTTTACTCCTACCTCCTCAAAACATTGGTCTGGTTAGGTTTATTTGCACCTGTGCTGCTGACTGACTGTGACTATCACCAGAGGAAAGTGCTTCCTGAAAGTGAATAAATGCTATTTTGCGTCCTTAGTTACAAGTTGGCTCAAGACCCTAACTTTCTCCATACAGAAGTCAATCACTGAAGTCTTACCGTTAACACGTTGTCCTTTTTTCATTTAACTCTCATGAACACACACTCTCATTACGTTAGTATATCTGGCCTGCGTGTGTAATAGCTTATAAGTCTGGTCACTACATTTCTCCATCACACGTAAAGCTATTCACAGTGCTATTAACAGCCCCAGCAGATATCTGGCCTGCAGACAAGCGCCATTAACTAGCACAAAATTATGTAGGAGTCACTTGTGCCATTGACCTTTATCCAGCCTTTAAAGCAGTCCCTCATTTCCACTGCCCTTTCAGAGCTGTTAGGCATGCCGAATTGACTCATATATTCTCTATGAAGATCGCATTCCCGCTTGTAGACTAGCGTGTTATGAACTTGCAGCGGGCTTATTGATGAAGGGCTCGTGTTTCCGGAGACTGGAGGACTGTGGTATTGAGCGAGAATGTGCGCACCTTCTTCCTCCATTACTCACAGGGTAAATCGAATCAGCCGACTTTCTCAGTCTCTCTGTCTCAAGGCGTACGAGTATAGGATTGTGGCTTTGTTCGCATGTTGTAGCATTGCTGGAGTCATTCAGAATACCCAGAGCTATTAAAGTATAAATGATAAGAGATCAGAGAGTGATTAGTTGATCATCCGCCTGTTTAGCTGTAGTCAATTGTATCTACTATGGTAAACAGATAAACATGACTTCAGAGTTATTTGGGAACCAGTTGTGTCAAATTAGCATTTGACATGCTATTGGTTGCTGTTGTACAAGCTCAGATGAATAAACACTGATAGGAGCAGCCACACTCAGAGAGAGTCGATGTCTATAATGTATCTCATGTAATACTTATGTCTGTGGATTTGCACTACTGAATTATTGACTGGTCAAAAACACACACACAATACATACACACACTTGTGAAATGCTTGCTGGTGTGTTATGTATTGTATCCATTTTAAATGCTACACTGTGGCGTCACATCTTTCCTGTGAAAGAGGAAGTGATATATTTGACTGTATGTATGTTTTGATTGTGCTTCTTTCAGATGGCTGATGTATCTCCTGCTGCTGATTCTAGACCTGGTCATCTGTCTGGGATGCTGCTTGGGACTGGCGAAGCATTCTCGCTGGCTGCTGACTCTGTAAGTGCTTCTCTTGTTTCTGCATGCTTACTGAGGGAGCACAGTCCCCCTATATGCAATTACGATATAAATTTCCGACAGTTAAAAAAAAATCCACGGCAATAAAAAATTAAATGTTATCATAATGTACTCACGTTTTAATTTTAGACATCTACTTTAATTATATCACAACACAGACAAATTACCCTTGATGCTTTGAGAAATAGGCATCTAAACAATAATCCTTTTTTTCCTAATTTAAGTCTCACGCTACGAACAAATCAGACACCAGCAGATGTAAAATAGTAAAGAGAGATTTAATGAACAAAGTAAACTTCTAAAACAGAGTTTAATTTGCAATAAGGAAAGAACACCATGTAAAAAAAAAAGCCAAAAAGGAAGTACAAGAGACAGTCATGCACAGAGATTCAGAAATGAACAGACCGCTCAGTATGCAACAGAGTTGTCTGCAAATATTGGTTGGTTGACAACATGTGATGTTAATAGAGTCCCCTGAGTCCTGGAAATTGTAGTACTGATGCTCAATGGGAGAAGAAAACACAGGATGATGCATGACACTAGATTCACCAGAAAAAAACCCAGAAAACTCTGTTTCGAACAGTTTAGTTTTGGTCAGTCTGTACTTACCGTAGCTGCAGATTTCCGTTCCTGACTGACAGTAGTGGAACTCAGCGGGCCTTTTTTCTGTCGCAGCTCAAAGTTTGGTGTTTTCTGCTCATCATGGTGCAAAGAGTTGTTATTTAAGTTGACATAGACTTCCTGAAACTCATGACAAGTACCTTTATGATTTCATGCACTGGTTTGTTACCACTTGGTTGGACAATTGAATGAATAAGCATCTGTATGTAGTAGTAGTATGTAGTATGCAGATTCCACAATAGCATTATGTTTTAACCTATGAATTTAGCATATGTGTGCTGGTAATAGAGTAGTTGTGGATTGCCGTGTTGTGGCTTTTGCTTTTTACTTTACCACTAACAGATGAAGGTACCAGGACATACAAGCAAACCAACTTTTTTCGTTCGAGGGGATAAAAGACCCCTGCTTTGGCAGCTGTTTGTTATACTTTGCTGGCATATATGTAGCAGGTGGTATGGTTACCAGCACTTAGGTGAAATCTGCTTCCTGTTACCTATCATCTTCAGCTGAAGAGCACAGTATGCAGTATATTCTGCATTTAATCTTTACTTCACCTTTACTAATCTCTTTTTTCTAGTTTATTTAATATAAGTTCACAGAGTGGGTTATAGAAAGTCTGTATCTCAGAGAACAGAACTATGTGTCTGTGTGTGTGATCATCAATAACAGTAAATAATTAGTGGGTGAGTGAATATATTTCACAATATCAGACATTAAGGTTGAATGTTACCCTAGATAAAATAGGGGTGTTCTTTGATTTATCTATCACATCAGGAGTCATTTTAACAAATGTAGCGGTGAAAAGTGAGTCTAAAACCTTAAGTGTTGTTTTCTCCTGCAGTGGATTTCAGTTTTTACCAGTTAAAAGCTCTACAACTGTTTGTGGTGCTCCTGTGCCAAATCATTAAAATAAATTTACTCCATTTTACATTTGAGAGAAAACAAAAACCGAAACAATTTCAGCATGCGAAGCTCTTTCAGGATACCACACAGCATGTAGCGAAAAGGAAGTCCGCTTCAGACGCTGGTTTATTTGTAAATGCCTTCCTGTCTGTGTGGTATTACATTTTATCTACCCATCTGTGTTTTCTGTATGTGAAACAGCTGTGCGGTCACTTGTGTCTGGTCAGATCCCATTTCAGAAGCCGTTTGCGTCATACTTTAATTTGTCCTCACTTGTGTAGTTTTAATTGTATATAATGAATCACGTAGTGGCAGCATAAAAACAAGCTGGGTGCGAATTGACAGTGTGGTTATCATGTCTCTCGCACACTGGCTACTCCCTTCTCTCCCTCTCTCATTTCTCATACATTCATCTTTGTCTCTCTCTCGCTGCTCTCCCCCACTTACTCCACTAATGCCTATTGATTGCTCTGCCAGGATGTGTGTGTATGCGTACGCACTAGTGTGTGTGTCTGTGCACGAGTGCGCCCTTAACTAATTTTTAAGTGCTTCCAGTCCACTTTATTGGTGCTTTTAAGACCGCCATCAGAAAAGAGATTTGCTTCGTGAAAACCTCAGCTGCATTTCCGCGCCCATCAGGGAGTCGTTTTCAACATTTTATTTTGTTCTCTTTTTCCTTCTCAATTATTTTTCTCCCTCTCTCCCTCTATCGATGCATATAAACATGATAGGGATGGACAATTTCCTTCGTTAGATGCGATCATAAATCCTTGCTTGGCTATACTAATATTTCCGTTTTAATATTTTGTTTGTTTGAGCATTCAGACCAGTTTAGAGCTTGCAAATAAGTTTTCTGTCATTGATTTGATAAAATCATGGAATTGGTGTAATTGAAAGAAAAAGTCAAACTAATTCAGGCTGATTTAAACCATGATCTGTGTACTTTCAGTTAAAAAAAAAGTTAAATTCCTTGTGCTATTAGTTGGAGACTTCCCACAGTGGTCAAACCTCCCACTGTCACATGCAAGTGCTAATACCCTGTTCTAAGTATTTTTACCCCAGCATTATCACACCCGCCTCCCTAACGATTAAGGCTGTACAGAGCCCCACAAGCCCTGTTAATGCATGCTCAGTGCCACTGAGTCAGTATGGCATTTTACACCAACAGTACACTCACCACATCAACAACAAAGATGCCTTTGTGAGCATTTCACTAGGGTCATCAAGTAGCCACCTCTGTTTACCAGTGATTTGTTGAATTAGGTCCACAACGCCTTCAGACAGCTTAACGGTCTGTCTGGCATCCCAAATGCACCCCCCTTCTCCATACTTACTCCAGCATGCCAATTTCCAGAAATTTGACAACAGGCTTCTTCGTGTTTTACAGGTTAATCCACATGTCCCCAAGTAGTGAGTGCCTTAGCCATGACCACTGGCTTACCTTTTGAGCAGACTTATACAACTCCTTTAAAGCTCCTTTGAGTGACCGTTCTCTCACTTCCACTGCCAGTTCAACATACTTCAAAGGGAATCATCAACCCAATAAAATAAACAGTGGGCTCACACTTAGAATACAAAACCATGTCTGGAGCAGTCACAACAATGAACTGTGGAACTTGAAGTTGCCCTCTGACAACAGCCAGCAATCTCCAGTCCTGTGCTTTGCCCCATTAAATGGCAAAGGGTTAACTTCAACGAGTTTATTCTCAAAAAACACGCCAATAATTTGAAACCTGAGTAGGTCTCTGTGTGCTTTTAGCTTTTTCCCTGGGTAAGGCTAGTTTTACAACCAGACAGAATATGCTTTAATGCGCCAATATGAAACTTTCGTCTTAACCAACCCACTGAATGAGGTTCTGCAGACTCATGAGAACATCACAGATTTTCCTCATCTCAACATAATGCCAAAATTTCAACATGTGAAGGGGTTTTCAGGCTACCACACAACACAACAGGAAGTCATTTGAGACTATAAATAAATATTTAGTGGGAGGTATAATATACGGTTTGTGGTGTAATATAAATACATTGAAAACAGGCTTATTTCTGAGGGTCTTTAATTCCACAGCAATTAGTCATTAGAAGATGGCTTATTTTTAAATACCTTTTTTCCTGTGTGGTATTACTTTTTATCTACCCATCTGTCTTCTCTGCTGGTGAAACAGCTGTGTGGTCACTGCTGTCTGCTCAGATCATAACTGCTCAATTCGGGGGCAGTTTGCTTTAACATTTATACATTAATTCATCCTCACTCGTGTAGCCATACTTGTGAACCATACAGTACTGTAGTACAGCGTGACACCCCAAGATATTCCTAATTGCCTCATTAATATTATCTTAAATTTCTCAAAAATAGCTACTTTTATACACAGTCAGAAGCCACATTATGTGCGGGAAAACAAATCTTTTAAATACTCTTTAAATAAATCTAAGAACAATAAGAAGTTTTCATCAATAGTATTGTTAGCCTAAACAATGAATTGTCTAAGATATATTCTTTATTACTGCAATTGTGCAATTGTTCCACCAGTTTTACCTCTCTGATAGATGCACTGTTATATTTTACCATCATCTATGCCCATTTCAGACTGTCATTCAGCTTGTACATGTCATGTCGTCTAGATGCCCATGTAATTCCCTTTATTACCGTTGTGAAATTGTGCATCCAGCCTGTCAGTCAGTCATTATCTTATGCACGTGGTTCGTCAGGGTCGCAGTTTTGTCCAGAGACCACCCAGAAACACCAGGCGCAAGGCAGGAACAACCCCCTAGACAGGTCGCGAAACCATTACTACGTACCACAATTACACACCCATTCACTCACACACTTACACAATTTAGTGGCAATTTAGCACATCCATTATAGCAATCTCCAAATGCTGCCAAGCTGTAGTGTAGTCACTTGTGTGAAACAACTGAATGTCCTCAAAATATTAAATCTTCTCAGCGACTCATAAGTAACTAAATGCCTTCCACAATAAACTGTGTGGCACCAATCCAAAGGCATTAGCAGGGTTAAAAAAAAAATACCTGGTCAGAATTTACATGAATTAATGGCAAATAATCTGGGGAATGTGATGCAAAATAACATAACAATTTGTGATTAAAGCACAGGAAGCTGAAAAAACAGATGTGGCAGAGAATCCAGTGCTAAACACCATGTGTTGCCAGATATGATTGTTGGAAAAACAGCTGGGAAAAAAGCGCATAATTAATTTAGTCATCCATCCTCAGTTACTTTTATTTCTAGTGGTCAGTGTTGTGCTGGATCTGGCTCTCTAATCCAGAATTACTGAGCACACAGTGGGAGTACAGCCTAGTGAGGCTACAGTTCATTGCAGGGCCCATTGCACACTCATTCATACTAATTCACACCTAGAGGCAATTTATTGTAGCTTTCAGTCCACTTAGCAGCAAATTTTTGGGGAGGTGGGAGGACTAGCAGAACCTAGGGAAAACCCACACAGATAACATGTGAAACACTGCACAGATAGTCATAGACACTTGAGATGATGAAGTGGTATTACTACCCACTGCACCACCAAACAAACCAACCAACAGACAAACAAATAAAATAAAAAAAAAATTAATTCAATTCAATTCAATTCAATTCAATAATAATAATAGAAGAATAATAAAAGAAAAGAACAAAATGTACCCAGGTAGCTGATACATGCCACAACAATCCAGATGGGTCACTACTTTTTATGTGTATTCCAACTCATTCTAACATCAACAAATATGTTTTTTGTCATGCCACTATTTTGTTGTAATTGGCCAGTTGAATTGAGATGAATTGAGATTCTCATTGAAAGACCAGTACTGGCCAGTGTTGATTCTGGGTGATGTTTTTTTTAGTCTGTATTTCAGTTTTGTGAATTAAATTAAATATTTATGAAGAAGCAGTTTACTTTTTACTGAAATATGAATGAAAAAAACGACAAGAGCTCATATTTAATCAGCGTAAATTTGGCTTAGTTTAACAACTTGGCTTCCTTAATATTTGGCAACTTAAAAAAATAGGTGCTTGATGCAGCACATCCCCTACATTTACACCACCTTCCTGCCTAATACTGTATTGATGTCATTATTCTTCATAGCTTTTTGTAAAATCATTGATATCTTGGAGTCAATGACCATGTTGCCATTAAGTGTTGGATGCTGGAGGCACCACAGTGGAATTTTTTACGATCTGTGAGTGATTATAATAAATACTCACAAAAACAGAGTTTAGGACACAAGTGCAGAAAAGATTTTATTTAACACAAACAAAAGCAAACACGAAAAGTTCAAGAAACATTCATGCAAAAGGAAAACAGTTCAACGAACAGAACAAGGTATGGACATCAAGAACAGGAGTCTGAAAAACATGGCATGTGAAACACGAAGCAATCCATTAAATAAGCTGCACCTGAAGCACAAAGACACAGATCTTAAATAGTCCAACTAATCATGCTGAAAGCCATGTTTAGGTGTGTGCTGGGACACATAACCAGGGACAGCAGAGCCCCATGTGACCCCTGTGTGCAGTGTGCAACCCAAGTTGTCACAAATTTATGTCATAATTTGGTAATTCTTGATGTATTGACAAGTGCCTGGTATTTGGACTTGAGACCCTGTTTTGGGGTATGGCAAAAATAAATTGTGGAATCTTAATATTAGAGGGCATTGCATTAGGCAAATTGTGATTTTCTTCATAAGTTTACGGCCATGACTCATAAACACTAATTCTTAAATCTTTGATTTTTGGAAGCATGTGAAGCGTATTCATGACAGCCATTCGAAATCTGTTGCCAAAGCTGCTAAACAGAAGCTGTTGCCATATTTCAACTAATCTGTGGCAAAACATTTTTCATAATTTTTGTTTCTGGTTGTGGTTGTGAACACAGCTGTCCTGTGTTTAGCAAAAGGTCTCATATGTTGAGACCAAGCCTAAAAGAAATGTGATATGTAATAAAATATGTGTAGAAATATGTGAATAATGCCGAAATCTGACTGCAAACCTGGCAAACAGAAAATGCTGTGAAATCTCAGCAAAACATTAATTAATCAGCACAAGTCTTAGCTGCCTACAACCACACAGTAAATGGATAAATAACTTCAGTGATAACATATGGGAGTTTCTCTCCCACCACCATTTACAACGAGCCATCCTGTGTGATTGTGTGTCCCTGTGGTGTCACTTACACCCAACAAAAATCAACTTGCTGAACAATCTGTGTCTTGCATGAATAAAAAAGGCTACATTAGTCAAATAATTATGGCTTGAAGAAACGTATTTCTGCATTACGTTTACGGCATTTGGCAGACGCTCTTATCCAGAGCGACTTACAAGGTTTTACAGGTAGGCCAATGTAGTGTTAGGAGTCTTGCTCAAGGACCCTTATTGGCGTAGCACAGACTGGCTGCCCAGATCGGAAATCGAACCCAGGTCTCTCACATGGGAGCCCAATGAAGTTACCACTGTACCACACCAACCAAACACTTCAGCATGTGCCCCCCATTGCTGCCTGCTTGATAATTGGCTGGATTGATTTGTTATTTCAATGTAATGCCAAAAGATTTTGATACCTTTCCGTTTTTTAAACAAAACATGTCAGGTTTAAAAGATAAGGTAACACATGATTCATTTGAAATATTTTTTTTCATCATTTTTGTATAATATTTATATTTCAAAATGTTATAATATTATATATTTATTATTATGATGCTTTTTTGTCTTTTTAAGAAAAGAACCTTGTATGGACTTGTATATGGATGATACAATTAATTAGTTATTTGTGACTGTAATGGCATTCAATAGTCCTTGAGCATATTTACAGCTCAAAATATCAATTTCACTGTGACACTGAGGTCAAACAAATGGTCAAAGAGTGGCATACAAGATATTGCACAAGAAAAAGTAACTGGTTTTCTGACAATGTTTCCCTGCGCAACTGTCTGAATAGTGTGTGAAACCGTACCTGCTGAGGTCTGAATACAGATGTGCACTGTTTCAGTATTAAAGCCTCACTCCATGCATGTAATTTACTCTGACTACCGCCCATGGGCAGTGATAAGTGTATGGTGAACAGATAGAGACTCTGCAAAGCAGGATTTAGGACACAAGTGCAGGTGTTCTTATTTAAAGTTCACAGGCAAACAAATCCGAAATGTCAGGCAAGACCAGAACAATGAACAGGCTTGGATTAGGTGATAAGCAAGCACAGTAGACATGAATCAAAACCAGAGATCACAAAGTTGTCTTGAATGGTTTGGTGTGCAGGAAGCAGGGTGTTTTGACAGTTCACAAGGAACTAAAAAAAAAAAATAGGGGTTTAAATAAACAAACAAAGGAGCAGGGCAAACTCAAAACCGGTAGACATAATGCACATAATAAAAGAACACAAAACAGATAAACACAACTGAAATATAGGGACTGAGAACAAGTGGGTTGTGAAGTACTGGGGCACCAAGAATTCAGGTGATTTGAAATTTAGCATTGTAGTGTCGTGGCTGGAGCATGTCAGGGCTTAAGTACTGGCAATAAAAGGTGGATTTAAAGAGCAAACAAATCATTTCAATGATTGTATAACCACTGAAGTACAAGTCATTATATGTACTGATAGAATCTAAATCTATTTGCATTCCCTGTTTTTAATAGTTTATTCTTGTAAACATTATAAGATGCTTGGAATGCTTGTGATAATGTCTACAAAGGCCTTTTGTAAAGCCTCTTTCTCTTTCCGTGTTTCAGTATCATGGTGTTAGGTATGCTGACTCTTATACTGAGCTGGGCATCACTTGGAGTGGGAACAGCCACTGCAGTGGTGAGTTGCTACTGTTTTTCCTAAACTAACTAAACCACTATCTGTTACAATATAAACACTACCTGTTACAGTTCAAACACTATCTATTACAGTTCAAACGCTACCTATTTCACTTTAAACACTGTTACAGTCTAAACACTATCTGTTATTAACTATTACAGTCTAAACACTATCTGTTATTAACTATTACAGTTTAAACACTATCTATTACAGTTTAAACACCTGTTACAGTCTGAACACTATCTAATACAGTTTAAATGCTATCAGTTTAAACACTACCTGTGATTATTTAAACACCACCTGTCACAGTATAAACACTACCTGTAACAGTTTAAACACTACCTGTAACAGTTTAAACACTACCAGTCACAGTGTAAACACTACCTGTAACAGTTTAAACACTACCTGTAACAGTTTAAACACTACCAGTCACAGTGTAAACACTACCTGTAACAATTTAAACACTACCTGTAACAATTTAAACACTACCTGTTACAGTTTAAACACTACCAGTCACAGTTTAAATACTATCTATCACAGTTTAAACACTGTCTGTTACTGTTTAAACACTACGATGAAAGTCGTTTCGATAGGCTGACTGGTGGGGTCCTTTAATCTACATTTTTTTTGTTTTTAGACAAATGTTTAACAATAATGTGATTATTGTATCTTAATTATAATAAAGAAGTGTAATTTATATTCATTGAGGAATAAAATGAGACTGCCACACTGAGGAGGGCAATGAAATCAAGATGTCTGAAATATGTTTCAACACCTGCTTTCCTGTCGAAAAAAATGTTTGTCTTACTTTTTTTTTTTTTTTAATGTGTAATGAAATTTAAACTGCTGCCTCCCCATTGATCTCCTCAGGAGGCTTGTTAGTGTCCTAAACACTATCTGAGTTTACACATTAACTGTTACAGTTTAAACACTGTCTGTTACAGTTAAAACACTATGGCTGTATCCAAAATCGCATACTTCCGTACTGAACAGTACGTACTTCCGTACGAAAACAGTACGCAAGCATGACTAGTGTGACTAGTTTGGCAGCCATTTTGCAGTATGCGAGCAGAGCACACTGTTTTATCCCATAATGCAAATCGAGCAGCGCGGACGTTCGGAACTGAAGAGGAGCAACATAAAAGTATTTTTATTTTAATAATTTCTATATTAATAATTTATTTTGAGGTAAAAAAAAAAAATTAAGGTTTAAAAAAATACATTTGGGGATTTAAAAAACGGCTGTGATGTGACGTCATGACATCACATGACATTGGCTGTGCTGTCTGCTCGCTCACATACTGGAATTGCGAACTGTTTTAACGGTAAAACAGTGCACACTGCTTCGAATTCCGTATGTACTGCTTAAGTACGCGATTTCAGACACAGCCTATCTGTTACAGTTTAAAAAGTTTAAACATGAACTGTTACAGGTAAAACACCATCATTTGCCAGTTTACACACTGACTGTTACAGTTTAAATGCTATCTGTGCAATCACACAGTTGCAGCTGACCAGGTCTTTTACAGAAAGAACAGAGTGGGTGTTTCTAGGTCATTATAATGGAGGCAGAGGGAGTATAAGTTTAACTTCATCCTTCAGAAGATTACTGAGGCTCAGCAACTGCAATTCACTTTAGTCTGTGTGTCTCAGCGGTGCAGGCCACTTACTAAAGCTGATTACAAAGCTCTACTCCCTGGTCATTCAGGTTAAACAACCTTCAGGCTTATTGATGTAAACAGCTCTTTCTTCTGGGTCACTTATGGCATAAACAGGTCGAGATACTACAAGCACCTGTGTTCTGTTGTGTCTGCCAACCCCCAATTCTCGCTCTATCTCTTTCTCTGTTTCTTAATTTCACACTCTCCTTTGTACATGCATGGGCATACATACACTAGCTACACTGTTTGTCTTTTGTATTCAGTAGCTGTGCCAGCATCTAAGACCTCTTAGCCATATGCATGTCAGAGATGGATTATCCCGAGGAAGCTTGTTTATCTGCACAGCAATTTTTTTTACACTCATGACTCCAAGAGTCCAAAGTTATCAGTATCAGTTACCTATATAGTATATAAATATTTAAGGATGCATTTTCATATTTTGATTGGATACTCATATCAGCACTCAGAATATTGGTTGATAACCATTACTGATCTATTTTCAACTTCCTCACAGTAACACATTACAGGCGTGAACGTGGCATGCTTCCAGAAGAATTTTTAATACAAGTAGTGATTAATATTTCTTCATACAACCTAAGTAATCTAACCAAATTCAATGTTTTCAGCCTTTAGTTTACTCTTTGAATATTCTATTCCTATAGTCCATGTGGAACCACCACAGTTGCCCTTTTTCCTGGTTGCTGTGCGGAACTAGCCTTTCGGAAGCAGATCTATTTCTCTACAGAGAAGCAGAAAAGTGATTAATGATGTCACTTCTCAGACACAAGCCATTGACTCTGTGTCTCTGGGGGGATTGAGTCTTAGCATGGTTGATGAAGGGCAGGATCAGGGGTCAGTCACTCTCAGGAAAGTGTATTGCTCCTCTGCATCTGTGCCACATTGATTTAGGCCTTTTCTCCTAATCCATGTGGAATACAATGTAGAACATAAATGCTGTTAGGAATGGGTCTGAATGATCTATCAATGTCCGGCAGCTGGCTAGTCGTTTAGATAGGCTGACTGGTGGGGTCCTTTAATTTAAATTTTTTTGTTTTTTGTTTTTAGACAAATGTTTAACAATAGTGTGAATTTATATTTATTGAGGAATAAAATAAGACTGTCACACTGAGGAGGGCAATGAAATCAAGATGTTCGAAATATGCTTTCCTGGGGGGAAAATATTTGCTTTTTTTTTTTTAAATGTGTACTGAAATTTAAACTGCAGCCTCCTCATTGATCTCCTCAGGAGGCTTGTTAGTGTCCTTGCATACTGATATATTCGGCCTGGACTTGTGAACAGTTTCCCTCAAGAAAATTGGGTCTTTGGTTGCCATTAAACCATCTAAGGACTGAAAGTTGGCTGGTGTTGGATTTATTTTTGTCATGGGGAGTGATTTCAACCACAGAGTTGAGTATACACAGAAGTGCCAGAAAATCTATATAAAAAATAAAAAACCTATATAAAAAATATATAGGCTTATCATGGCTTCATAATGATGTTGCAAGGAACCTCTGGTACATCTTTAAACGGCTCTGACAGGTGAACACTGTGTACCTTCTTTCTCTGCCTCCACTCATTCATGTCCTGCATTCATTCTGATGGGTTTAGCCCCTTTAAACAGGGCAGTGCACTGCTACTCACGTCTAGAGATGCCAAATTATGGTTAGAGGAACACTCATTTGAGTTTGGGGTTTTGCCATTCCCACCAAAATTCACCAGATCTCAACGTCATCAAACACATCTGGTACCTCAGAATACAACAGAATTGTGGACTGTTTAGAGCCTACAGAATATTTCAGACAGTCCATGCCTACCAAGTACTAGACTGGTGTACTTCAGTGGACAACAGTGCAACATATTGTAGGTTTATGTCACACTACATATGTCTGTAGTCAATACAATAGCCAATACAATACATAACAAGTGTATTGTTATTTAAGTCTAATGTTTGTCATTAGTTTCAGAGGAATCCTACAGACAATTGTGCCTCCATAATAATAATAATAATAATAATACATAACCAATATGGGACATTAATTAATAGCTATATTAGTGATTCATGGGCCAAAATTGTCTTTAAATAATAGTTACCAATTATAAAACATGGCTGCCACCAATGCTGCCACTATATAACAGTACCATGGTTTATCTATGTGTATATTAGTTAATAACCTTACTCTCTGATGAAACTGGTCCTATACCTACTACCTTCTACTCCCATCCATGAAGCACTTTCCTCTGACCAATTACACAACCAGTCATTCAGAAAACCCAAGTGATCATTTTTGAAAATATGTACCTTTGCACATCCATAAATACTGCGCACTTAGACTGAAACCTGTCCAAATATTTCCACGGTAGAGCAGCAACAAATGCTGCTGCAGCTGTGCTTCAAGTCAATTAGAGAAAATAACAGGTCTCCTCCAGATTTCATTTGCAAGAAGATGAATATGATGAAGCGCTGTAATTGCAGTGTCTTTCAGCTGTTACACTCGTGCAAATGAGTGTGGAGGAGGCAGAGGAATTTTTAATTTGATTCGAAAAAGAAGTGGTTTGTTTCTGATTTCAGTTAAGGCCCGCGTAATACTAAAGGCTGAGTAAATAATGTTTTTCACTCAAGGTCATTTCAACTGTCAGATGATTTGTTGTTATAATAAATCTATGCATTCCTGACAGGGGTGTATTGCAGTGGTGTGTTCTATGCTGCCTTATAGGGAATAATTCTTTTCCCAAAATGTTTTCCCTAAAGCAAAATTTGGCTAATGTTATAGCCATCTGTCATTACGCTCCCTGTTGTTGTCTTATGATTCTGTAGCTTTTTTTTGCCACAGCATGTGGATCATTGTCATTGGTTGCACATGGGAACCCTGCAACCTACCCAGACCAAACAGACTCTCTTCACTTTGACTTGCAATAGCTTTTGTCTCTTCCAGCAATTCTGAAGTACAAAAATACAGTTCTGTGGTTACAAATAACCTGTTGTATTCCAGATACATGGGGAAGCTTCAGGGGAGTGCCACTTATTTTGATTACACCCATCTTCAGTTTAGTGGCATGGGTGGATAGAATATTGGATATTCTGCTTCTTTTACATAACTCAATAAAACCTCATTGATATTTTAATTAATGGTGGATGTTTTGATGTAGCATTTCAAAGTTACTCAGCACCTTATACTGATAGAAACTTGCCTCATAGAAGAGCAGAAACAAAAATACAACCATAGCACTATAATGTACCATAAGTAGGGGCAGCCATAGCTTGAGGTTAGGGAACCAGTTTTGTGGCCAGAAGGTTGCCAGATCAGTACCAACATTAAATGGCTTTGACCAAGGCACCAAACCCACCAACTTCTCCCTGGGTGCCATGGATAAGAGGTCAAATTGCTCTTGTATGCAAGCACAGTAGGTCAGTCAATTTACTTCACTTCACTTCACTTCACTTCACTTCACAGTACTACATTAATCCAGTCCTGTCTGGGGTTGGTGTTACAGTATATAAAGTTCCTGTGACCTGGTAGAAGAAGGCCAATTCCGCCGTCTGATTAGCTTGATATATAGCTCTGAATGAATTATTTCAAATAACAGAGCAACCATACTTTTTGCAATGTCACATTGGGCAATTTTTTATTTAAGATTATCTGTCCTCTGATTCAGTCTATTCTCATGATTTCTGTTGCAAGATTTATTAATTCTGTCTGTGTAGCATTTCTGTGTAGTGAGATTTCAATAATGCAGGCACTTAATTCTGCCTCATCCATAATGACAGCAATTTAGGAAACTGAAATGAAATAAATTTTCTACAATCACACAGTGGAATAAAATTAGTGTTACATTGACAGAGGAGAAAAGGCCAGTGAAATGTCAACAGATAAAATATATTCAAAGTATCTCTTTTGAAAATAGTGTTGATTATTTTTACATTTATATTGATATTACATTTCCACTTATTTTTTTTCGATCTACCCTTGAGGCCACTGGTGTCATTGTGTACTGACATATTCTTAATGTATTTTATTTATATGTGAATCACTTTCCTTAAGATAATTGCTTCTTTGGTTGATTTGCTGCATCTCAGCACACAGTCGTACAATCGGTTTGATTAGTTTTCTACAACAAAGAGTGATAACTGCAGTCAGATTCGGAGATCACTGCACAGTTTGTTTTTCAGTGTGGAATGTAAAAATTGGCGAGTCTCCAGTAGTGCAGCACAGTAACATCAGATGTTTGTGTTTTTTTTTAATGGCTCAAGTGCACCGTATCTAAAACACACCCAGCGTTCCATAAATCCTGCTTGATACATGCACCAGTGTCTAAAAACTCAGGAGAAGTTATTTATACGATCTTTCATTACATTGCTTATAACTAGCTTCCGTTTTTATCACATATACACATCCGCGGCTGATGGTTTCATATACAACTCGGGAGATGGATGTTATTAACCTCTTGGGCCTAGGGTATGGAATGTACAACACAAGGAACACTCGCTAAATTACACACATCTGTCACTCTAAAATGCCTGAGAGGAATTATTTATACAGTATATAGTACATTGCTTATTGCATTGCTTATCTTTCTCAAACATACACATGAGTTAACTGATGACTGTGTCAGGCTGATTATAGATAATGGTTTTTTTTTTTTTAATATCGATCTTCTGCATTATAATTCACTTTACCTTTAATTTCCTAGAGTGCCAGTGACTTTTGTGTGGCCCCTGACAAGTTTATTGTGAATCAGACAAAGGACTTCCTCAGAGAAGGCAAGTGGATTTAGTACAGTTTCCTACAACACCGAAATAGGGATTAATAAACAAGATCATTTATTAAAATAAACGTATGTGTAAGCAATAGACCTGCGAGTTGCTCAGTTGCTCTTTTTTCTTACTGTGCTTTACAGATGTAGCTCATTACTACCTTTACTGTAGCCAGACTCTACCCAATCCTTTTCAGCAGGTAAGCATTGTATTCTTTCTGCTTATGAACTCTCAGACAGAGCTGTTATTAGGGGCCGATGGCATAATTGGACTGGTTAATTGAGAGAAAGCTCCGTGTTAACCCCATTATTATGGCATGATTAAAATATCAGCATGGCTAATTTAATTACTTAAAGAAGATATGAGAAGAAACTTGGATCAAATTGAATCCTTTAGCGTGCTGGTTTGTGGTAATTAGTTTTGTCTGGCTTCCTGTGGGATTCCTGCCAAAGGTAGGAATTAGTTTAGTTTGTTGAAACAGCTTTTGATTGTTTATAAAGTATGCTTGTCGGAAGCAAAAACACGACACAGAAGCATATAGGAAAACATGGATAAAACTGTACTCATTAAAGTAACCCTGACATCAGTGGTTAAATGTTTTAACTCTTCTCTGAAAGCTAATTCTGACGATGTAAGTATTTGTTTGGGGGGCAAATATGTTACAAAGCAAACTCCCTAGTTCTTATGTAGCAGACACTTTCGCAGTGTCTCCATAACAAAATGATTCATGGAATTCAGTCTAAGCTATAGGCTCAACAGTTTAAATCTATCGCATTTAATATTTCGATTATTACAGGATGATGTATGCTAGCTAATGTAAGGGATGAACAAACTCCTGTGTCATGTTATATATTTGATTCTTCCCTAAAGATCTATTAGGAAAAACCTGCACACTTCAGAAATTCATATGTCCTTATTCAGATATAACCATAGAGATGACCAGACCTTCCTGATACTTAATGCAGATCATATTATATTTTCACTGGTTTCGTGAAAACTGAATATTACAAATCGAAACTTATTACCCTAAAACATCTCTGTAAGTGCACTGACTACTCTAAATGCCCCCTAGTTGCAAATGAGTTTGTGGATGTGTGTAAGCGTGTGTCCATCCTCAATGTGTATCCCTGCCTTGTGTCCTGTGTTCCCAGAATAGGTCTCTTGGATCTTTTGCGAACTCTGACAATGATAAAGCAGTCATTGGGTCAGGAATGAATAAATAAATGCAAGCCAAATGCAAATAATACAACCCAAAATTCAGATACTGAAATGCCACTTGTGTCAAATTTGAGCTATTTTACTAGCAGTTAGTGCCAGCTTTTTTGGATGGCAGGTGGCATTTTCACATTGCATATTCATGCGTATTCACAGATCAGAGCTTTCTTAGTAAGGGGTAAAAATACAGAGATGTTTCACGGTCTCGCAAGCAGTTAAAAAACTTTAAGTGATAAAGTTACTTTTCAAATTATGTTATTTATATTAGCATAATACTGTATGTACATTACTCATCTTGCAATACAACACAAATATTTAAATATTTAAAAATTTTATTCCACTGTGATACGTCTTCTTCTGGCAGGAAGTGGCTCAAAGTGGGGGGAACCTCATCATAAATATGTTTAAGTCTTATTCCTGTGTTGTAGTCACTGACCATCTTCCAGAGGTCACTGACGACCATGCAGATTCAGATCCAGGGCTTGCTCCAGAGTTCTGCCTCTATCTTCCCCACTGCTCAGGTAAGAGCCTCCACAGCTACACACACACTGCGTATTATATTGTCCCCTCCGTTTCCATTTAAACATAGATGTTATTTGTGCATGCATGTGTCTTAGAGGGATCTGTTGGGCATTCAAGGCCTCCTAAATGCCACAGAATTCAGCTTGCACCAGCTCACAGCTTTGTTGGACTGCCGCAGCCTGCATAAGGTGAGAGGCTCTCTTTAGCACACTATATCCGTCTCACATGGTAGAAGCTGAAAGAGCCTCTGTGTGGTTCGTGCATGTGTTTCTATTACAGGACTATTTGGATGCCCTGGTGGGATTGTGTTATGACGGAGTGGAGGGCCTGCTCTACCTCTGCCTCTTTTCCCTGCTGGTAGGCTGTGCCTTCTGCGCTATGCTGTGCACCATTCCGCGAGCATTTATCCTCATAGCCAGCAGGTAAACCTTACTTTGTTTTGTTAAGTAAACTACTATAAAAAAAGGGGAAAAAAGGATTTGTTTTTTCTTAGGGTGGAATTTCTTATTATTTGGAAACCAGCACAAAGTCATGAAGATTAGTATGACCCATTGCAATTGGAAAAGCTGATTTGCTTCTTCTTGTGACGATCAGCCATTTTCAAGAAAAAGAAATCTTTTAATAATTTACAGGATGAAGCGAGTTGATTGCTACTTCGTAGTCTGTGCTCTGTTCCCATAAAAGTTCAATAGTGTTTAAATCTGCTGAAAAGGACTTTGTGCTCATCAAACCACTCATGAACATTATCAAGAAAGTAATTGCACTGTGGGGTGCACCTGGTCCTATAAAATAGTTTTATATAATTTGTTCCCTATTACACAACCATGCAAAGCAATCACTGCATGTAATAATTTCCACGAGATAGCTGCCCATATAATTATAGATCCCCACTGTACTTAGTGGTTGGCAGCAGACGCTGAGGGTTAAAGGCATCCTTAGTCTTCCTTTAAGCATAAATACATCCAGATGTAGGAAATATAGTCGAAGTTGACTTATCAGACCATATGTTCTACCAGTGCCAAAGAATTTTTTTTTGCTCCTTATACCGAATTATGCATGTTCATAAAATGGTCTTTGATACAAAAGATTTTCAAATGGCAGAAAATCTCATGAAATAAAGTAAGGAATTAAAGCACTCTTATCTTTAATTACTCTATTCATTGCCAAAAAAGCAGCAAAAAGTATGAGAGTTGCTATGTAAATATTAATCTCTCCTCTAACCAATTATCACCAAATGTATTAACTGTCAGAAAAGGAGACCAAGGTGAGAAAGAATAGGGATGGTAGTGACTACAGTGCCTGAAGCCGAGCCTGCTCTGTGTGTCCACAGGGACAGGAACTACGACGATATTGACGAAGAGGACCCATTTAACCCGCAGTCACGGCGCATGGCACCGTACAACACAAGCCGCACAAACGTGCACAGCTTCTGTAGCTACAGCAGTAGCCTGGGCAGCCAGAGCAGCCTGCAGCCACCGCCGCCAGCCGCATCCACCGCTCCCCCTCCAGAGTACATGTGAGTTTATCCTGATGCATATCCACCAGACTGAAAGCAAAATACGTGCAAGAGTTGTGTACTTTTCCTGAACTCTGATTGCAGTTTGAAGCATAATCACAAGTGGTGAGACCTACACCGATGCCTCACTCATTCTTTTCTCTGTTCTTTAATTAGGAACCAGTCGATGCTGTTTGCAGGAAATCCTCGATATGAAAATGTCCCGCTGATTGGACGAGGTTCACCACCGCCCTCGGTATGTCAGGTTAAAACTGTGAGCTATACAGCAGCCAACCTGATTATTTTCAACCATGTTCTTTTGTATCTGCTGAAATAAACGTGAATCTGTGTTCCAGGGCTAGTGCAAGACTGCCCCCTGCTGGTTGTAGGGATTAGCATTAAATGCCACCTTTGTCTCTGAAGAATTCATTTTGTGAATCATCTCATGATATTAAATAATGATAAAAATTTTAAAAAAGAAATATAATATAATAGTATACTTTATACTTTATGTGTATAATTTAATATTAAATATCTTTATTATTGATAATATCTGTAATAAACTATTTATCCACTGTGGTCTGTTAAAAGTAAGCTTTGTTGCTAAGCAACATAAAAGACAAATGCATTATATGGACAGAGCGAGGGCTTAAGCGTAATGATATTATTGGTTTAAAACCTAGTGCATCAATACATAATTCAATTGTGATGTGGTCAGAATGTGTGCGTGTGTGTGTGTGTGTGTGTGTGTGTGTGTGTGTGTGTGTAGAAGATTCAGGCGATGGCTTTGAACACAGCTCAGCTCAGATTTTAGAACTGAAACACAGTTTATTTTATACATTTATACAATACACTTATAACTGTAGTGTTATCATAAATTAAACATTGTGCAATATGAGAGGGTATCTAGATAATGTAGTACAACTGATATATTATGCAGTATTAGCAGAGATTAGCAGAAGCACTTCTGCCCTGACCCGGTTCAGGTTAATTGTTAAAGTATTGATTAGCTCAGTGGATCTCTCTGTACAGACACCCAAAAGAGAGAAGGGCAGAGAGTGAGGTTGCATTTGACCTGAGAACTTATCCTTAAATCATCTTTATTGTTTCACTCATTTTATATCTGGCTATAAGAAATAAAACATTTCATATATGTGGAAGTCTGATGCTGAGTTTAAGTTATAGGGTAAATTCAGAAAAGGTCCAGAACACAGCTAGCATAGTAAGCATATCCGGCTCTGGATACATTCTAGGGTACGTGGCAACATTATCAATATTCAGTTCATTTACATTTTAGTTGCATACATTTTGTATGGTGCAGAAATCCAGATGTAGATTTAAATCCTTAATGACCAAGCCAGAAGTGCCAGCAAGAAAATTATCAGCACTCAATATTGACAGGACACCTATAATCATTATTTTCAACACTCACTGCTGCTTTCACACTTTTCATCCTCACCTGTTCAAAAAATTTAATTATTTTAGTAAACACTTTGACATACAGGGACGCTATGGTGGTGCAGGTAGTGCATGTGTCACACCGCTCGAGGGATCTGGGGTTATGGGTTCAAGCCTCGCACCAGTGTCCAATCTTTGTGAAGAGATTGGTGTGCTGTCCCCCTGTCTGCATGGGTTTTCATCGGGTTTACTCCAACCACCTAAAAAACACACATGGATTCAATACCTTGACAAGTCAAAGCTGTTTAGGCAGCTGTTTAGCCAGGCTTTAAGGTTACGGATGATCGGTGTATGTGTGTGTGTGTGCAGTCTAGTATTAAACCTGTGTCAACAAAGTGTATAACACTACTCTAGTGTGCTACATGTGGCTACATGACACTTATATATCCCCTTCAATTATATAAACATGTATAAAGGCTTACTCTAACAGGTGTTATACATTCTGTGAAGGAGGTATTCATAAGAACAGTTGACACTTATAAATTGTGCTTACTAACAATTAATATAAATCTCCATTATAAAGGCTAACAAGTTTTATTCTGATCTGTTATTGTTGGAATATTTTGATACTAATAATTGCGATATGACAGAGGAAACAACAGTCGAGTGCACACAGTTGTTCAATAAGATATAAATTACACAAAATGTATGCATACAGAAATGCAGTACAAAGATAAAAATCCACTAATATACCTGCGCATTGAGCAACACACTGTGCAGATTTAAAGCAGTGTATATCAGTGTGATGTGTTTGCTGGGGGAAAGAATCATAAATTTCCAATAAGTGCAGCGTGTGTAAAAATGTAAAATTCATTCTACTGTTGAAAATCCATTCATGATTAAATAATGTTTTTCCCCTTCC
>JAOVVF010000025.1:18253391-18269613 GCA_028565595.1 Duopalatinus emarginatus
TGCAGCGTGTGTAAAAATGTAAAATTCATTCTACTGTTGAAAATCCATTCATGATTAAATAATGTTTTTCCCCTTCCTGTATTCATTTCTGGATTTATACCTGCAGACATATAGATACAGTAAGTGGGCACCTTAACAAGTACAGTGTCTTCGTTATTCACCTGTGTCCTCTGTCTTCTCTGTACTGCTTCCCTGTTAGGTCCTAGTATATGATCAGCAGTGGGTTCTTCACTCATCATGACTATGTGAAGCAGTTTGTTTGTCATGGATTACATTAGTCATAACCCACTGCTGTGTCCTTGTTGTTAAGTGTCATCCATACTAACCGCCACGAAATGTGACAGTCACCCAGATACTTCCCTGTGCAATTGGATGCAAGACTTTCCAAAGCCAAGACCTTTCAACAAAGTCACAAAGTGTCTGTGTGATGAAGTATTTGATATACACACTGTTGATATAGAGCCAGTGTTTCTTTTCTTCTTCTTCTTCTTTTTCTTCTACTACTTTTGGCCCCTCATGGGAGATTCTGTAAACTTTGGAGCTATCTGCATAACAGCTTGTGTCTAGTCGGAGTTGGAGTTCCTTTAAAGCAGTCGATATTCATCTCCTAACAGCTGCAGTTGGTGTATCTGCAAATTTTATGTGCATATTTGTAATTCCAGCACAACTATATTAAGCGTTGTTCTTTTGCTCAGTGGTTCTCTGCTGGATTCCTGTAGTTTTATTAACAGTGGATGACCTCTATGGTTTTTTGTCATTGTCATCAGAAATCAGAGTAGCTCTGGAATAACTCGTGCACCAGTCTAATACTTGGTAGGTGTCCCACAGACTCCATGAGCTTGTGGAAATATTCTGTAGATAATGAACACAATACTTCATGCAGAACAGTCCACAATTCTGTTGTATTCTAAGATGTGGGATTTCTGTGTTCCACAGCACATGGCTTGGCATCCCAGATGTGTTCAAAAACAATGAGATCTGGTGAGGTGGGAATGACAAAACCCCAAACTCAGATGAGTGTTCCTCTAAGCATAATTTGGAGTCTGTAGATGTGTGTGGTGGCACATTTTTCTGTTGGAAGAGACCAAACCCATCAGAATAAATGCATGAACAGGTGTAACTCATAATAAAGATGTCAAAGATGTTTGTAGATGTACCAGAGGTCCATTTAGAGGAATCCCGTTTGTCTGCCACTTTAGTGTATTTTTTAGAACTTGACTAATTTGGTCACTTTGGGACTTTGTAGGGTCTCGGTATACATACACACATGCACAAGTTGGTATCTGTTTCATCGTAAACTTTCTTTGAACCACAGTTTGTTGTTTTTGTTTATTTTGTCTCAGAGCACTCGTCTGTCATATTTTCACTTCTGCTCAAACTGCTTATGAAAGTGTTTCTACCTGCCATTGTTCAAATCCTGAATATCAGAATGATCTGCCAGCACATACAGTATAGAACCTCTTGTCTAATTGTCCTAATCAACAATATTTTTATAGCATATGATGACAGACAAATAGCAGAGAATGGAGGATCTGCTCCATGATCTACGCTTTTCTTTCTTTTTCATCTTTTCTTTCTTCTTTTTTAGTATTCACCCAGCATGAGGACTACCTACCTGTCTATGACTGATGCCCACATGCGACACGAGAACGACTACCACGTATAAAGCGTGAGTGTCTGAGCCCTCAAGGAGCCACAACCACTCTGGAATACTCATAGATGCTATTTAAAATCTTTTGTGGATGCATTTTATTTTCTGCCATTCAGGGTGGTGACTAAACTCCACAGTAAGACTCAAGAGACACTCCACACCAAAACCTTTCCAAAGAGGAGGGCATCCAGGCTAATAGTGTAAATCAACCACCATGTAAATACAACTTTTGGGTCAGTACAGGAAAAAAAATACAAACTGTGAGAAGTTAAATTGTGTTTGCTACAAAAATACCACCTCTAAGTTGTCTTTTATGGTGCGACCAGATAAATTCACACAGGAACAAAAGCGAAATGATCACCTGAACACAAGTCACGATAAAACCCAGTGTTTGTTTCGCACTGTAAAGAAGAAATGGTGCTGCTACCTGTAGAGCTTCTGTACATAACTGTGACATCTCAATGCAATTTAGTTTTACCTCATGGCTGTTTGCATTCAAACCAGTCGGTTACGTTTTCAAACGTCGAGAGCCATAACACAGGGCAGGACTGCAGATTAATCATGTGCCGAAAGATTTGTTTTTTTTTTGTTAGGCTCGGATTTGACTGAAGCTCTGTGTTGAAATAGCTGTTACTCAATGAAAGGTCAAGGCTGAAGCAGTGAATACTTTAGTATATGTATGCTGATGTAGTGTGTGGGCTCTGTGCATTTGCTTGTTGCTTTTGCCTCAGTTCTGAATGTTTTAGGCATCACTTACTGAATGACATGAAATTGAACATGACTGAAATTCTGTTAAAGATATATATATCCTGAATTGTTCCTTTATGCTGTTTTTATTGACAGAAGTTTTTCTATTGTCTATTGAATGTCTTGAACACGTTTGAAAAAAAAAAATGTAAAACTTGATTAAATAAATATTGTATTCATTTTATTCAGGCTGTGTTCATTACTCTAAACAAGTTTCATTATCTACAGATCGTTTCCACTCAGATCATAACATTTTCCAGAGAATTTGGAGGTAAAGAGAGTTTTGAGATGAAGCAAATTGAAAGCAAGCTTATTAATATTATTGGAATGTCCTTGAACGTCGTTAGTAGCTCACCTATAATCCCAAGCCACTTGACGGGTTGGTTTAGCTTTCTACAAATGTCTGTTTCTATGACAATCTGTGAGTTAAATGGGTTCGTTTATTTTCCCTCCATGTTTTGATTAACAAAACAACATAATAGTTGCCTTGAATTAAAACCTTGATGAAATTCAGGCAATCATATGATACAATTACTGTGGACTGCCATTCTTACTCATTTACCCCGATATTCACCTTCCTGGTACAATAATTGTTAGTTCTTGATTCTAGTTCTTCCCAGAATCACCAACGACCAACTAAAATGGCCACCTTCAGGTTCCCCTCTCCATATCATAGACATTATCTGCCCCAGAGTATTGAGTATTGATTATATTCACCTGTTGTGAGTTTGTCTTGGGTTCTTTGTCTCCACAATTTTGTTATTTTTTATCTTCAAAGCAGTGTGAAGTATCAGAGCATCATCAGAGACTGTTACTAAGCATTTTCTAAGTTTTGACCAGAGCCTGCTTGAACTTTTGCATGTTTCCTAGTCTGGTGCATTGTGTTTGAGATCACCTGACCAGAGCTTTGGTTTTGGATTCTGTTTTGATTTCCCAGACTTTGTGAACTTGCATGTGTACTGCAGTAAATACTGATCAGTGACCCCCAGTACTCTGAATAGCCAGCATAGCCAGAAGCATCATGTTTTTATTTTTGTATTTTCTTACATATTTTTTTTTTACAGTGGTGCAACTCACAACTTTTTTATTAAAGTTATTATATTAATTATAGACTCCTTACAGTGATTTCCCTGGTTTTTAAATATTTTATTTTCAAGAATTAAATTGATAATAACAGTAAAAAAAACCAACATTTTCCTGGAATATTTCTAGGAAAAAATCAGTGATGATGACACAATAAGAGAGGGTCTAGTATCAATCTAAGCTCCTTCTAGGGGCAAATGTGGCTCAGTGTTTAAGTCCTTGTGTTGCTGAGTAGTAGGTCAGGGGTTCAAGCCTGGGGGCTGCTACTGTTGGGTCCTTGAGCAAGGCCCTAATCTTGTTTCTGCTCCAGGATTGCTGTATCATGGCTGACCCTCTACTCTGACACCAACTTTCTAACAGGCTGATATACATATATATATATATAACGAACGTATATATAGAACGTTTTACTGTTCTTCACTATGATAATAAATTCGCTTTATTGCAAATTGGAAATTGGGGGAGACGGAACAAGGAAAAGTAAACAACCTTCTTCAAAAGGAAAAGAAGTAAAAAAGAAAAAGTTAGTCAAATTAGAAACAATTATAAAAACAAAGAGTAATGAACAAAAACAAAGAATAACATGACAGATAATAATACCAATTAAATAATGGGGAGGATTTTTTTTTTACTATTAAAGTTTTGATATGGTAAGACTATTTCTTGTGATGTGAAGAAAGATTTAAGTCTACAGTTTAATGTTTGTTTCCAGTTAGACTGAAAAAGGTGGACTATGGGCAAGACATAAGGCTGCTACTGTATATCTATCTCAATGTAAACAGCAGTAAACCTGTTTTTTGGGAGTTTAGTGCCCCTAAGGTGTTTATTTCTAATGAGCAGGCTATGTCTTCATACCAAATGCACATGAGTACCAACCTGGTCTTCATACCGAATGTAAACGATCTGCGAGCATATCTTCAGTTCAAATAAGCATGTCTTTATTCCACAACTGCATGTTCCATAAAAATAATAAAAAAAGACAGGAATGACCCCCCCCCCCCATATAGACCTGTCTACTGCAGTTATCCTGTCTATGTGTCTGTATGCACGGCATGTCTTGAAAGCTGCCGTATTGGATCAAGGGCAGGTTTTTCCAATGGGAAGATAGGCGGTCATGTAGCATATCAAAGAAGACCAGAATTTTCTTAGAAATCGAATGCTGCAATATCTCTTGAGCTTCAAAAGTTATCAACACAAAGTTCAAAACTTACGCTGTTCGTTACGGGTAACTGAAGGTTGAACTGACGAAAGAAGAGCGGATCGAGGTGATTTTGACATCCAGCGAACGCAGCTACCATATCATAGCCACAGACTTCAACGACCAGCACCCAGAAAGACCACCAAATTCACACAGCACTGTTGTGTCCCACATAGTCCAATTCTAAGAAACTGGGACTGTGGACTACAAGCCACACAGTCGTCGCCTGAAGACTGCTACCAAAAAAAAAACCTCAGCAATGATTTTGGCAGAAAAATCCACATCGCAGCATGTGACTCTCACAGAAGAATATGCTGTCAGCCAGTCATCTCTTGTATGGATTCTTCATTCCAGTTCCACGTTGCACTCTTTCAAGATCAGAGGATGACCCTGATACAGTAGACGTGTCGAGTTCTGCACCTGGACCTTAGACTGACATCGATAGGATCTTGCATTCATACAGGGCATTCTGTTCAAAGGCTGGTGAGGTCGAACACCAAAACGTCAGGTACTAGAGTGACAAAAACCCTCCACTGGATGGCAGACCAGGTGATGTAAAGATTGTGGTCTGGAATATGGAATATAGGGCACCTGTGGAATCAGACCCAATTTTCATTGACCAAATGCTCATTTTCACCGAAGTTTTCCCCCTATTGTTTCCAACACGATGGGGCTCCACCACACTACAGAGCAGGTGCTCTCTGTTATCATCAACTCAGGGAAAACACACTGAACACGTCAAATGGCTGTGCATCACAGGGAACATGTTTATATGTGTTTCTGTGTTGATAACTTTTGAACCAAAAGAGATACTGCAAATCTAATTGCAGCAACTGATTTCTGAGAAAATTCTAGTCTTGCCTTTGATCCATTATGGCGGCTTTCAAGTAGACGGCTTAGTTTCTGGGGTATTCAGATATGTCATTTTCCCTTTCATTTCTGAAATAGAAACTGACGGTAAAACCAATGTGTCATTTTCCACAAAGCTTTTCTTATTACTTGGGGTTGTACATATGAACCGCAGAATGGAGCATCATGAAGCTTTATAGTTTTCTGTAATGGTTGAATTGGTTTAAAGCCTAGGGAGTAATAAAAAACACTAGGTGTCAGTCTTCAAAAGTTAAAGCAGGTAAAAAATCATTGGTTATGCTGTATGAAAGCTGCTATAATAAGTGTGAGAAGAGGGACTAACATGAGTTGATGGTCTAATGTTCAGTGATTTAACGTTTGTTCAGTGATTTAGAAAAATGTCATCATTGGCATTTGACTGAAGTATGGGGGGGTGTGCTTATTGGCTTCGGAGTAGTAATTTGTTTCATTAAACCACCTTGTCTGTGATTATTCTCATATAATAGCACACAATGAAGTGTTTTATTATTTACTTGTTCTGTACATATGGAGATCACCTCTAAAATGGTGTCTGTAATGCAGGTAATAGTTTTTCCCTTCCTGTTTGGTGAAGAGATGTAGCTTAAAGTTTATTAAAATCTTATTAAAGCCAAATAGTTAGCCAAGATTAGATCGTTACCATAGTAACTAACTAGTTAGCTAACTTAGCATAGCCATGGCACTATAATTGTTGTTCTTTTAGTATTCAGGTCTTTTTCATTGTATGGGCCCCATCCCCAATGAGGACCCCATCACAAATGCTAAGCCAATCCTCTTTTTTTCTTATCAGTCTGAAAAACAGCAGTAGAGAAACACTCTAGAAAAAAAAAACTTTAAAAGTAAAAATGCTCATAGCTCATATGGGTCATTTGTGTTTTTGCAACTCCTGTAAGATCTAGGATTACAGTAAGATTACAGTAATATAATGTGTATAATTGTGTCGTGTCTAATATAACACTTCCCCCCTGTGCCATTAAAACTAAACAGTTCAACTTCCTTTTACAAGATGTGTCTCACTGCCTGTTCATCATTTCTGACACAGGAAGATGAAGGGAGGGGACCCTGTTTCCCTCTGCCAGTGACCTCTTCTTCAAAACCAACCAGAGTGGCTATAAGGATCACGATCACTGGCCTGATCAGCATGAACAAGGGCAAGATGCTGCTGATTATGAGGTCCTCTTTGCTGAGCCCATCCCCTATCCTGAGCCCATCCCCTGTAAGGACCCCATGAGCTTTGCTGAGTCATTCCCTTTGCTGACCCCATCCTCTGTAAGGATCCCATCCTCTTTGCTGATCAGCAGTAGCCCCTCCCATGTCAGGTTATTCCACGTCAGGCCATTCCCCTCCTCTTTGAGGAGATCACCCCCTTTGAGTAGCCTATCCACTTCTAGTACTCTTCACGTAGAATTTAATATAAACGACTGTGTGGTTGGTCAACCTTATGTTGTGGACTTTATGAAGATCTGCCTCCAACGAAAAGGAACAATTAGAAAGAGGGATGAAGAGGATAGCGATCTAGAAGCCCCTCCTAGTAGAAGGTGGTGTGTAGAGCCTGTTTAAGAGGCTTTGGAGTACTTTTTCATGAGGCTTGTTCTAATCCCAACTACAATGATTCTAGTTCTAATGAGAGAGCAATAACTTTTAAAACAAATACTTATCATCTTGTATTGTGACTCTGATGGATGAAGCAGATAAGAGAGATTAATCTATTCCTGGGCTCCAGCATTAGTCTTATTGTGGCTAGTATTTCATTACCAGGTTCCCGCATTAGGTTTTTTGCTGAGTATTTAATTTCTGGTAAGCATTACTATTTTTTTTTCTTCATTCTATGGAATTATTAACTGACAAAAGTTTTTGAAATAAAAATAACAGGGTTGAATGAAAAACAAAATTAATTAAAGCATACTGAATTACCATGTCTTACATTTTTATGCGTGCAATTTTCATATTAATTTATTTATTTTCATACTTATAATTCAGTTAACATTATTCCAGTGCTTTTATTTCTTTTTTAGGATTTTAAGACATTTAAGCCTTAGGAAATTAAAGTTTAACCTGCAAAATTTCCTAAAGGAAAAGTATAGACACATAGATAACACAAAAGAGAAGATTTAGTCACACACCGCCTTTATTGGATAACAAGACTGCTTCGTTCTGAGAGATTATGAACCAAACGGTGTGTGGATGTTTGGGGACAGGGGGTTTAATCCCTCATCTGCATCTGGCAACAGGAAGTGGCTGCTCAGTTTTCTGGAAATGACCCAGAGTGGCACCTGCCACTGACCTAGTGGCATGTGCTGCTCAGTGACAGGTGAGTAGCTCGTCTCATCACTTCACAAGCGCCCATCAGAACAAGTGAAATGTGACATGGACGTTTTAAAAAGGACTGTATAATTTAAAGTTTTGTGAGTTCGTTTATAATTCTGAACGAGCAGCTTACACGTTTGTTTTGGACTTGCACAGAGTTAACAGTCTATTGCAGACAGAATGGGAATAATTATTGTAAAATATCTGCATGTTTATTAAGCACATGATAAATGCAAAGCTTCTTGACCAATTTACAAGTATAATGGCATAACAAAAAACTTCATCATCGGCACCTGTCTTTCAGCAGCAGCAATGCGGTGGCACACCGGCCAGCTCCAGTGACACTAGTCATTTAAACCAGAGGCAGGCAGTGGCGCATAATTTCACCATCAGCAGGTGCCGGTGGTTTAAATTTCTGTCAGTTTATTGCATACATAATCATTTTGGTACTGGCAAGATAATAATATTTAACTTGGCATTGCCAGGTGCTAATGGTATTAAGAAAAGTGGCACCAGCCATTTAAACCACATAGATTTATTCCTTTGTAATAAATCTATAGGTCATTTTAAGTTCATGATGTAACGGCACAGTTTATGACATAACTGTATTGCAGCTTTCACTTTTAAATGATCAATAAATTAATTTTTAAAAAATGTTCAATGCTTATGTGTCTCAAGTGTTTTTTTTATTACACAATGTTTTACATCTTCAGTTGCAACCTTGGTGTTCAGAAGTAATTACACTGTTTTCATCTCACAAGCAAGATACAGATACATACAGATGTGTGACCAATAAAATATTTAAACACACCCAGGGGCAATTTATCATATCCATCATGTTTTGGGTGGTGGAAGGAAATCAGGGGAAACACATGGAGGGTGACGGAGAGAACACGCCTAATTCCACATGAGCTCCGGATTACAACATGAGGAAAGTCGTAGGGCATTTAGGACAGAAGACTGTGACCTGGGAACAGTACTGTTATAATCAACACTTATGAATTGTGTTGGGACAAACAAATTCAGTCTTTAGATTTGTTAAGCAGTACTTTGATGTTAAAAAAAAATAATGCACTAAGCATTATTGCATACTAAAAAGGCCAGACAGAGTTTTATAATTTATTAGAGCAGTCTAATTCTAATTCTGGTTTCCAATCCACCGTCACCTTAAACACACACAACATTATTTAGTTTTCACTGATAGATCTAAGAAACTGAAAATCTAATGTTATGTTCCTAAACCTGTCATAAAGACACTGTGTCTCTGTTTTATAGAGAGACATCAGTACTAATATTCATGTGTCCTGTGTCCAGATCCAGAGAGACACCTCTCCTCATGATAAACAGCTCTAGTTTATGGGTTTTACATAACAGACTACTGATCTGAAAAGAGTTTTAAACAGTTTGATCCTATTCACTTTATTATTATTATCATTACGAGTTTACGTTCTCACACCAGCAGGCTCAGGAACAGCTTCTTCCCTGAGACTGTGGCTATACTGAACTCCACACAGTAACTGGATCATTGCTCTCACATCATTGTTCTGGACTAGTGCATATTTTTGCACATCTGTATTTGCACAGACTACTGTTTTTTCTGTATTTCTGCACACCCATTTTGCATATTTGCACACTTTATCTCTGCACTACTGTATCTGTACAGTCTGGAATTTATATACTATACATGGATGTAGATATTGTTCACTTCACACTATGCACTGTCCTGTATATCTTATATTTTATTATTCAGATTGCAGCTTGCACAACACAATCACTGCATTATTTAACTTTCTGCTCACTTACTGTATGTCATACATATACAACCGATTTTTTTGCACCGAAGTTTGCACATGCACTTTACTGTAATATTATTAACAATACTAAATGCTGCACTTCTGGTTATGTGTCAATGACAATACAGGGTAAGTCAAACATCACAGGACTTCACCCTGAATATGCTGGTGACAGCATTTCTCCAGACTCTTATGTGGGTTCATAACGATTGGATCCAGCTAAACAAACCCCATACCATTATGAAGTCACCACCAGAGTATGTATTGTGCAAAGACTTGTCTCAGTGTAACAGGGTGAGTCACAAATCCTGGGACCTGTGACTCAACCTGTACAACCATGTCAAATTTAGGATTGTTTCCAGCTCCTGTAATCATGGCTAACCCCTTCCTGATTCCCTCCTGCTTATCATCTTGTTCACTGTGCATTGCTGACTATGACTATACTCGATACGGAGCTTCTTTTGGAGTTAACATAATCATACACAAATAATGCCTTATAGTCTGGATATCAAATGTAACTGCTATTTTCCTTCGTCAGCTTTGAATGCCTTCCCAGCTCCAGTTAAATTATAGGATAGATGGGATAGCCAGTGTGCTGTCTTCACATACAAAAGGCTACCTGTACTGTTTAATGAATGCTTTAGTGTTCAGACACAAGGCTCGTTCTCGCGTATTGCTTTCACTTACTGTTAAGTATGGAAGTATGTCATTTCAGACACATCCACCTCCTCCAACGTAGTCAGGGATGTCGGCCCCGGGGGTGAGGGGGTGGGGGGTTTTAACCCAGAATGGTAAATGTGCTTCCTTTGCCTTTTCCCTGACAAAAACTTCATCACTTATCTATCAGAGATGAATACTGTACAAACACGTCTTATCTCCCAAAACCAAGTGACTACTAATATGTGCATATAACACAGTATTTATAATATATACAGATCAGCCATAATATTGAAACCACATTTACAGTAAAGTTTCAAATGATTTAAGGCTAATGAGAAAAATGTTTAATAAATCACTGGATGTAGTGAAGTTACTGTAAGGAGACTTAAGAATGGAAGGAGCCTCCAGTATCAGTGATTAATATATATATATATAGTACAGAAAAAGAGGTGGCTGAAAAGAGACAAAACATGTATGAAAAGAAAAGAAAAGATATTAATTATGGACATCTCAAAAGAAAACAAGATTTTCCAGTTTGAATACTGAGAAAAGCTCCCAGAGACCCATCAATGAGGTTAAAATCACAGTAAAGTAACTCCCTGAATTCTTTTGCAGATAAAACAGTAAAACTCCATTTACCTATACTCCAAACATCCCAACTGAGTCACGGTCAGGCAGAATTTTGTAAAATGAATTCATTGTAAAATGAAATACTTTGATCATATAATGCAATTGATAGGATTAATCTGTGAGCAGCTCTTCTGAGTGTGTAGAAACAAGGACAATGACAAAGCCAGGTCTGAGTGCGGACAGAGACTCGCCACAGCAGGGCAGGAGACAGACAGGACAGGATCAGAATCATAAAACCAGACACAAACCAGTCAAAACCCAGAAACCTAGACATGAATACATGACTTGGTACTGGTCACACACAGGAATCCAAATACCCTGCAACCAAATGAACAAAAATCAGGGTTTAAATAAGCACACACAGACAAAGCTGACTTAAAACATTATTAACATAATCAACTGAACAAAAAAAAACTGGTAATATTCAGGGAACTGAAAACGAGTAGGAGATTAAAGTATTCAGGCTGGAGGCAACAATTTTGTTAATACCACATGCTGGTGTCCACCTTCATAACTGTTTTCATATGTTAAGTCAGATGTTTTTTTTTTTTACTCAGCCCCCTCAGTTTATTGACATACCCAATTATGTTTTTTTTTTTTTTTTCGCATATCTGAATCAGATCAATCTCCAGTCAGTTCAGATAATTGGAGTTTAACTGTATATACGTAACATCTATTATATTTTATACTACACTCTTTAGTACTATTTACAGAACATGAGACATTATTTTTAATATATATCTATACAAGTACATTTTTATCTTTAGGAAAAGTTATCAATATTTATTAAAATATGAATACGTGAAAGTTGCACCTAGAGGAATTTAACATCCGTACTTAACTCATCTGTGTGGTGTAATGCACACACTATGGGGCAGTGAACGCACTTGCCTATGGCAGTGGGCAGCCCCTATCCATCATGCGTAAGGAGTTTCCCCTAGGTGCTTAAGGGTGCTTCTGTTGTGTCTTGTCTGTATGGAGGATCAAACTGGCAATGTTCCGGGCACAAGATCGGTCCCTTAACCTCAAACCATGGCTGTTTTTTTGTGAATAAATCACAAAACTAAATATTATGGCCATAAAATAGCATATAAATTCTGTGCAGTGTGGTGGAAATGATCAATGTATGTGTTTGGATCTCATTTATCAAAAACTTCAGCATTTATTAAAAGGATGAAGTTGGATGAAGACTGGGGCTTGAACACGGACACTCAATTACACACTCACTTTGGGATCTGTGCAAACCAGTTGAGCGCTGACCTCCACTGCTATTTATCATCACTGAAGTCGATCTGAGTGACTCTCGTGTGTCGTACACCTTTCTAGTTGAAGAAACTGAGGGAAATAAAGAAGTAGGTGATATAGAAATAAAAAAGATACATTATAGTGTTGAACAAACAGCACACTCTGGACCAAAAGACAAGTCTGTGTTTATTATTACTATTAATAATTACTATTATTAATTGATTAATTAATTTATTATTATTATTATTATTATTATTATTATAATTATTATTATAATTATTATTATTATTATTATTATTATTATTATTATTATTATTATTATTAGCAATGAAACTGTCATATCTCAGGTTTGGAGTGTGATATTTAGATGAAACTGTCCATGTCTCCATGACAGAATCCAGCAGTGTAAATATGGGGAAAATCAGAGAACATCAGAAATTTCACCCCCAAAAAATGAATGGGTAAATGAATGAGACAATGAAATGGGTAAAAAAAATAATTTATTCAGATTTTACCAAATTTCAGACGATAGGTTAATTAGTTTTGCTCCATCACATTCCAATGCTGAGATATTTGCCTCTGTTTCCAACTAATTCCAACATTAATGACTGGAATATGATGGAAAATTGACCAGCATTGGAGTGTGATATTTAGGTGAAACCTGAAACAAAACCAATTACAGGACTGTGTGTCTCTCAACCCCATTAACCTATGGTACCACTACTACTACTACTACTACTACTACTACTACTAATAATAATAATAATAATAATAATAATAATAATAATAATAATAATGATAATAATAATAATAATAATAATAATATATGCACTGTACATAGGAGTTAGAAGATGAGATTGAGAGAAGAACACACTGGGGTGGTATTGATGAGTGTATATAAGGGGTGGTCATATTACAGTTTTTCTCAGTCGCTTTGGTACATTTCTCACATCACTATTAGCATTTGCAAATCAGTACATGCATTTCTCAAGACAATAAGTACAAACTGCAAAACCTAGTTGATAACCTGCAAAAACGTCACTTGCTCAAAATGGATCGTTCGTTCCTCAAAAGCAAGTATTCATGTCAATGAATGTGTCAGTGCATAAAAATAAAAAGTGCTGACACTATTGTTTATGAACAAGATCGTCAAATGGCTTTGTCATGTTTTCATAATGACCATTCACTCTCTAAGTAAAAAAACATCAGATCATGGTGACACTACCTAAAAATGCTCAAGACACTATACACTATTAGCACTATGCAATATTAGCACACCCATTTGAAATATACAGCTAAGTTATACCTTACTGTGTTTAGTGAGGTAAATAAGTACACGACACTCAATACTTATTCAACACATTTTTACTGCATATGTTCTTTAATGCCTAATTTGTTCACAGCATTATGCAAAAGCAAAGTACAAACCTATTTACAACAAACATAAGAAACACTTTTTGGGTAGAGCTGTGCACAACTGTAAACAATATTGCAGTACATATTGGAACTGAACATACACAGTACTGTCAATCATTTTTGCACATCCAGATGTTCCTGTATGTCCGGCAACATATTTTCATTGACATCTCAGCAAATATAATCCCTGGCAATGCAGCAATTAAAGTATTTCCTCGAGTGGTGAATCCACCCTCTCCACGACTCACATGATGCACCCATGGCCACTGGCAAGGCCATTTGTGTATGTGGATGCCTGTCATATACCTCCAGGGAAAGACAAACTCCTCTTTGTTTTAATGAATGGAGAGGTTGGAAGCGAGATATTCCACCAGTACCCTTTCATGTCCTGCAAACCACTGTCTGACCAAATCTGAGTAGTGAAAACGCACATTACCCCATATTACAACATACTTGTTCAGATGGTCTCCATTTAGACCCCTTTCATTCTCAGGAATTATGTTCCCTGTCCAAGATGGAGTGGACCAAGCTGGGGTATATGGGTGAGGACACCATTTTCTAAGATGGCTGCACTCATAATATTCCCTCCTCGTTGGCCTGGGACATCAATGGTTGCTCTCTGTCCATTGCGATCTCTTCCACACCTTTTGACAGATTGGATCCCACCTCATCAACATATATGAATGTGTGCAGCAGTTCCCTGGCCACCAGCTCCAATGCATGCTTTATACCAGAAGAGAGAGAGAGAAAAGGTAAGCTAGTACAGTACAGGCGTGTGCTTTAGTGAACTGAAGTCTTACAATCCTTACAGTGTCTTGCTTGCTTACTGTAATGTCTGGCGCATACCACACAACAACCTCTGTAGTCAGGGGTTATAAACAATATACTGTATCATAGAGCAAAATTACCAGCTAGTCAATCCCACAAAAACACACACAATGCTCAATGCTACCTGTCATCTGCTTTCTTGTCCTGAAAATTAAATTCATATTCTACAGGATCTCTCCCACAGGAACCATGCGTTAATCAATTCTGTATCTCTTTCTCAAACTTCAGCAAAGAAATCCTGTATCCTAGCTCACAGTACCATGAATGCAGTTCAAGCACCAGCACAAGCTTTGGATATTCTGATTTAATAATTGCTGACAGCATAATATGTATTCAACATCAGCCATAAACAAGACAATAAACAGATTTATTCCAACATCAGATATATACATGCAGTTGATTTCTGTCAGGTCAAGTTGTTTTTGTGTTGTGCTGTGGCATCCACTGTATACAGGGTCTGAATCTGGGCTTAAAGGCCTTCTCAGAACCATTCACGATCACTGATCTGCTCAAGGCTTGGCCAATTGGTAGGATCCTGCTGTTAGCACCTTTCTATCAGATGGTGGCAGGATTCAGACAGGCAAGGCTTGTAATGGAGGGTCAATTTCTTCTTCAGTTATGAAGACTCCACAGACCAGACCAAACAGCAGTACCCCAAAACTCCATACAGTTGCATGGTGGGTCTCTTGGATCTCACTGTGCACATTCCAGTCCTCCTTCTTTAGGCAGGTGTTCCTGAGTATGTACATGAGTCATGGACTTTTTGGGCATCAGGGCACGATCTGAGTCTGAGTCCACGTCCCACATCTCAGGCTGCCGATCCATGCCACTGGAATGGTGACTAGCATGAAGGTTGGATGACTGAAAGTCCACATCCTATTCGTTCTACTGATTTGGGGTACTGTAATCTTCCCCAAAAACCATGAGTAGGTTTTGAAGCCAGTCAGGTTCTTTGGTCTGTCCTGTACACAGTTTCTCAAACAGCCTAGTAAGACGGCAGTTGACTGTTATCTTCTTTAGGAAGGAGGCTACTAGCGTACTGATGCTAAAACACAATGTTTATGTTTACAAGAAAATGGACATAACTGCATCTTACTGCTCCCACTACCAGTGAGCTATCTGCGCTGTCCCCTCCCTATATTAAGCGTTAATGTCTAGTGTATTTATTGTATTGTCTTGTGTAAATCATCTTGTGTCATTGCACACGCTACCGCACACATGCACTTTACTTTCCATGGTGTAGTTTATTGTTCTACGTAGCACCTTGGTCGTTGAGGAACGTTGTTTCATTTCACTGTGTACTGTACAACACTGTATATGGTTGAATTGACAATAAAAACTACTTGACTTGACTTGACTAGTGATGGTCCTGCAGTAGTGCAAGGCTCGGGCGAAAACCTGGTTGCATTGAAGGGTGGGTTTTAGTGTCTATAGTGGGTTTTGTCAAAAACTAAACAAAATAGGCAAATTGGTGGTCAGTGTAGGTGTGTGTGTGATATGCAGAGTAAGACTGGGACCAGTGGAAAAGTACTGAACAGCTGATATACTACTGACACAAAATATTTTTTTTTTATGTTTTATTATGGCCCTAATTTATTGTATTTTAAAAAGCCTTTATATACTTTATATATATCCTTAAAATACATTCATATATCTTGTGTAAAATCATATTTTATATGGGAAAAGACAATAAGAGTCTCTTTATAGTGGTCTATAGCAGGGGTGTCAAACTCTGGCCCGCGGGCCAAATTTGGCCCTCAGTGTAATTATATTTGG